>OV049925.1:74314068-74608413 GCA_920104205.1 Eupeodes latifasciatus
ATAATAATAATAATAATAATAATAATAATAATAATAATAATAATAATAATAATAATAATAATAATAATAATAATAATAATAATAATAATAATAATAATAATAATAATAATAATAATAATAATAATAATAATAATAATAATAATAATAATAATAATAATAATAATAATAATAATAATAATAATAATAATAATAATAATAATAATAATAATAATAATAATAATAATAATAATAATAATAATAATAATAATAATAATAATAATAATAATAATAATAATAATAATAATAATAATAATAATAATAATAATTAATAATAATAATAATAATAATAATAATAATAATAATAATAATAATAATAATAATAATAATAATAATAATAATAATAATAATAATAATAATAATAATAAATAATAATAATAATAATAATAATAATAATAATAATAATAATAATAATAATAATAATAATAATAATAATAATAATAATAATAATAATAATAATAATAATAATAATAATAATAATAATAATAATAATAATAATAATAATAATAACACTAATAAATAATAATAATAATAATAATAATAATAATAATAATAATAATAATAATAATAATAATAATAATAATTATAATAATTTATAACAACAGTATACATTCTTAAGTATACTTTTAAATAAAAATAAAGTTTACCTCATTTATGTAAAAATATAGGCACGAGTACGATAACTTTGGCGCCAAGATATAATAACGGGTTTTGGTAGAGGGTCTTAATACAAGCATTTTTTACTATGGGAGGGGGGTCTATCTCCCCCCTTTTAGGCGGGAGGGGCAATTTAAAAAAGTTATTATTTAAAATGGAAAAAAATAATTAAAAAATAACGGTGATACTTACAATTAAGTTATATACATTTTTTTAAAGCCAACATTCTGTTCTATTAGCCAGTTTTTATATCAAGTCAAAACTATGCGTAGTTTTTGAAAAATTTAATTTTAAACTCAACATTTGAGTAAAAAATTTTAAAAAAAGGTTTAAAGTGTAACTTTTTCAATACTTCAAGATTATCTACCATTGTTTTTATTTCAGAATTTATTGCTCTTATTTGTTTTTGATCAAAAACTGAAAACTAGATGATTTTATGTCTTTTAGTTTTTGAGAAAATTGAAAATAAAAATTTAATTTTAAACTCAAAATTTGAGTAAAAAAAGTTAAAAAAAGGTTTAAAGTGTAACTTTTTCAATACTTCAAGATTATCTACCATTGTTTTTATTTCAGAATTTATTGCTCTTATTCGGTTTTGATCAAAAACTGAAAACTAGATGATTTTATGTCTTTTAGTTTTTGAGAAAATTGAAAATAAAAATTTAATTTTAAACTCAAAATTTGAGTAAAAAAAGTTAAAAAAAGGTTTAAAGTGTAACTTTTTCAATACTTCAAGATTATCTACCATTGTTTTTATTTCAGAATTTATTGCTCTTATTTGTTTTTGATCAAAAACTGAAAACTAGATGATTTTATGTCTTTTAGTTTTTGAGAAAATTGAAAATAACCACAACTACTATTTTAATTTAATTCTTTTTTTTTTGCTTGAGTGGTCTTATTTTGATAGTAATAATGGTATTTGCGTATGCGTAATGCGTGTTTGGGTGTATGCAACAGTAAGGTGTGCGCGAGTTTGGGTGTATGCAACAGTGGCACCTGTAAGGGGGGGGCATGCTGCCCCCCTGCAACCACCCTGCTTGGGCACACTATAAGATTTGGGGTGGGTGCAAGTTGGAGTGCGTGCAAGGTGGGAAGGGGGCAAGGTGCGGTGGGTGCTAGATGGGGTGCATGCAAAGTTTCTTTTGCATTTAAATAAGCTGGATTTAAGAAAAATTAATTTACCCTAGGTATATCTTATCGATTATTACTATCAAAACAAGACTACGTTAATACTTAAGCAAGGAAAAAAGTAATTAAAAAGTAATTTAATTAAAATATTTTGTTTTGGTAATTTTTAATTTTCTCAAGAACTAGAAGACATCAAGTCATCTAGTTTTCAGTTTTTGATCAAAAACAAATAAGAGCAATGAATTATAAAAAAAAAAATAGTAGATAATCTAAAAGTTTTGAAAAATTACACTTTAAACCTTTTTTTTAACTTTTTTTTGCAAAAATTTTGACTTTAAAACAAATTTTTTCAAAAACTGTGCATAGTTTTGACTTGATTTAAAAACAAGCTAATAGACAAAAGTGTTGGCTTTAAAAAAAGGTATAATACTTAATTATAAGTATTACCGTTATATTTTAATTATTTTTTTCCATTTAATGTACATATTTTTTTAAACTGCCCCTACCGCCTAAACGGGGGGAGATAGACCCCCCTCCCATAGTAAAAAATGCTTGTTTTTAACTGTTCTATACAAATCCGTCATTAAACTTTGTCGCCAAAGTTATCGTACTCTCCCCTAAATATATGCTTACAAAATAAGCGGCAAAATCAATTTAATTCAACTTAAATTGAAATATGTAAATACTATTACTAACTAAACTTCCTTTACCTGATATTTGTGTCAATATGGTCTGCGTAGGAGTGCATATCTTGTCTATAATTGGAGGACAGGGTATGGTCTCCTCATTTGAATTATTATTCCCATTTTGATAGTCTGTACCCCCGCGCCCGGCGACGATTGAAGCTGTATTCAATTGAATGCTTTTCTGATTCTCTTTATTATTTCGCTTTAGTGTTAAAGTATTAACAACTTTGGAAAATTTCGACTGTGTCTTGCTGGAACTACTTTGAGAAGTAGTTGCTGTTGGCTCGTGCAATGGGTTTTCCTTAATTGGAGAATGCTGTTGCTGGCAACAGTTATGAAATTCTTCATAATAAATTAAGCGATTTTCCACTGTTGAGGAGAAGGTGGGCGGTGTTGTCAGTGGCGTTTTCTTCGAAATTCCTGATGTTTTGTTTGTTGACTTTGTTTTGAAAATACGATTCCACATTTTTTTACTCATTTTCCACTGTTTTTAATATTTTTTTATCAAAATTAATAAGAATATATTGGGGATATTTCAATTCACTATTTCATTGCACACTTATGTACATATGTATTTTTAAAGAATATTCTATAAAAATAGAGCACAAAATAATGATACTATATACATACGTATATAGGTATGTATATTTTTAGTTATTTACCGACCGCGACCGGCACGAAAATCGTCTACAAAAAAAATAGAAAAATACCATGGAAAGGACTCCGTAAGTTCTTTATAAGATGAATTTGTTTGCATCGTAGCCATGCAGTGCCGCTGACGAAGTGTAACAGAGAACTGAATGGAAGCGGCACTACGGCAGACGTTTTGGCAGAAGACTGACTATTGGAACTATACGAACACACATTGTGCAAGGGTGGCTGCCAGTGCCAGTGCCATGACACAACGTTTCCAAACATACCAGCAAAGAGCTTGATTCTATGCGGCTGTTGTAATTTCTTCACACTGCTCCGTTCATCTGCTGTGCTAACACAAGTTTTGTTTTAAAAGTACACATTACAGAATACAGCTAGTGTTAACTGAATACTCAAAATAAGATGCTTTAGCCCTACTTTCAGATGTTTGTGTAGTTAAGGTTAAGTAAAACATTGAGTCAGCTGAAGTTAATACACCTTAGTTTTGCTAATGTTTAGATGAAGAGCAAGAGGCGAGTGGACTATTAATGAAGTTGAAAAATTATACAAAATAATTTGTAGTGATATTTTAAGAGTACCTTCCCACATGCACTTTGATTAAACTTGAAAAATAAATTATTCATTTTATTATTTTTTTGTATTTTGATTAGAAAAACAAACGCAAGCATTGAACTTCAATTGCAAATACCTACAAATCTTATACATCTAGTGTTAAGCATTAAGCCTAGTTAATGAGTTAAGTTTGTTATCAAAGCTTCTATTCTATATGTATATGCATGTATCATGTATGTATGTTATGTACATACTGTAAGTGTTATATAAAATTAACAATAGGTAGGTACATTCATAGTTTAATATGCATATTTTGCATTCATAAAAGTATTTGAACTGAAGAATAAAAAATGGATTTCATAGTAGGTAGACAAAAACGTTTGGAATACTAAAATTTGTTAAAATGTTTTTACTATATGACTGACTGTATGGCCCAGAAGATTTAAAGTCCATTTCAAACTACCTATTGGCAAATTATAGAAAACATAAAATACTATTAGTAGTTTTGTTAGTCAATATTCAAAAACCATTATAGTAATGTGCATTCCTTAAAACTTTGTAAATCAACCTGGTGCCATACTCCCTCTTTTCTTTCAGTTTTGATTAACGCTTCCAACTGAAATTTAAGTTTTTACATCGGCTGTGATCATTGAATTCACCTTACCCAGAATTAAAAGTTGGTGAATATTAAATTAAACTAGGTAGGTATACAAAATTTGATAGTCACTTGTCATCTAAACCCATTCCAAACTTTCTGAAGAACAACATTTATTTTTACTTTAATCAACTTTTTGGTAGCAGGACAGGCAAATTGCTTTTATCCAACACATTAATGGTGTGTGCAATTGAGAGTTCATTACATAAGATAATATTATGGGTATCGGGTATGGCACAGGCCAGCACATCAGACTGTCGTTAAATGCAAAAATTGGTCAAAATCTCCAACTCTCGTTTCAGTGTGCTCTGGATGTGTGCCAAAGAAAAGTATCTTAAATTAGATACATATGTTATGTATGTACGTATGTATGTTTATGATTATCTGTTTTATATGCATATTATGTAAATGAGAAAAGGCGCAATGCCCTCCACAACTTCTTTAAAGATTCGAATTTTTATGACGCGATAAAATCGCCAGTCAACAACGTTTTTTTAAGATGCAATGCAATTTGAATGGGCAAAGTCTTCAATTAGTAAACTACATATATACAGTGATGCAGACATACCTATGTAGTAGAAATTAAAGCTTTTATTTTATTCAACAATTAATAACTGCATTTAAAAATGCATTTCTTCCTTTAAGATTTTATAATTTAACTAAGCTTAGCTTATACCTGGACAAAATTTAAGAAACAAAGTGTTTTTCTTATAATTCTAAAAAAAATATTCCTTTTAATTTGTATAAAACAGTAGTTTTTCAATTTAACAAACGAAATATCCTACATGATTTTTTAATAAATTATAAAAAGTATTTTGATGAATTCCCAGTGTGACTTTAAAAAAAAAGCCATTATCTTCTTTCAATGCTTTTTAAATTTAAATAGGAGCACTTTTTCAAGTAGAACAATGCAACAATCTTATGTCAAGTCATAAAATAAACTTTATAACAGTAAGAAAAAGTTTAACTTTGCAATGCAATACTTCCGCCCGCCGTTCAAATTGGAATCATCTCAATGAAATTGTTATTTACTGGAAGCAATAAGATTTTGGGCTAATATTTTCAGCATCTGAAGCTGGGTAAATCCGTACTCTAAACTAAGAAATTATACCTTTTGCCGAAGAGGATAAGTCAATTAAATGTGAGCTTACGCAAGATAATGACCCGGAACGCTTCTAAAAGTAGTGGAAATAATATTATCTGAATAATACAATACACTTATTAAAAGGCCCATAATGATTTTTTATTTTAAAAAAATGAAATATCTATTAGGTGCACACAACCGAAACTCCATAGTCAAAAACAAGGACATCTTATGTTTAAAAAAAATGTTTGGATATTCCACAGCTTAAATTCTATGGTGTAGGATGCGATCTTGTTAGCAAAAGTGATGGTTTTACGACCAAGTATCAAAGGAATAACAACAATTTTAACCATTGAATAATCTATTAAAAAACAACACCATTCTTATTCGTTTCTATTATTTTTTCAGGGAAAAATCGTGTTAAATATTTATACGGTATTTTTTCGTTAAACCATGAAGAAATAATTAGTATTTTTGTATTCTCATCCCAATACACTTTTAATTGAAATAGAAGTTGCAGGTGAAGATCGTTTCTATTATTTTTTAGATCACTGTCACAAAAAACATCTGGCCAACACTGGATTTAAAACGTTCAAGGTGCTTGCTCTCTCTAAGCAGATCGCATATAAGCTCGATAATAGGTGTCATAACCGGACACTGTCTAATAGGAAAGCACGCCACGAGTTTAGGCGTATTCTCAAATGACTTTTGCAGAAGCTGTATGGACGAGGAAGAGGAAGAAACAGTTCTTCATCTGTTATTGTAACTTTCAAAGTATGTATGTAATGAACAGAGAGAACATTTAAAGCATTTTCAACAAGATATTATAGTTATTGAAGAAAATGATTGTATCTATGTTAAATTATTCCTGGATGCATACAAAATCTGATTTTATTGTACTTGTTTTATATAAAAAATGTTTAGCCTACTCCAGCATTCGATTGCTTCAAATAATGTGGGAGTCTAAAACATTATGATGTAAAAATGTGAATGTGTCAAGTATAGCTTGTTTTCAACACAAAATAAAGGTAGTGTACCAGAAGGTAGCAAAATTAAGAAATTAAATGTGGGTAGAGTACGAATGTATATACATATATCAATTTCTAAAAACTTATCACAAAATATGAGGCACATGTTTCACGTTCTTAGAAGTGGCACTTAAGTGGAAGACAAAGCTCCAAGTTTTGTTCTGAAGACTTCATAAAAACAAGTGGAACATAAGTCTTCTAAATTGGGCAGTTAAGTTTTATCATTGAAATCGATCTAAGAAAATAAATACAGTCGGCTCAAGTCAAACTCTCACGGGATATCATAATAAGTTCGAGTTAGTAAGATTATTATTTTTGTATTGAATATAAAAAGATAACAATCAATAAATTAAATAAATAAACAAAAACTTATTACTTCTATGGATCCTTAATTCCTTACTGTAACTCATTATTCTCTCAACCAAATTATTAAAAAAATAGTAATTTTTGATTGATATATCAAATTGGCTGTAGTATCTATTCATTCGTTTAAAAAATTACTTTTTTAAACGAGGGTTTTCGTTCTAACTGATGAATAAGAGCATAAGCTTTTCCATTCATTGGCTTTATTATTACCAACAGAAGCACTTTTACCAGACGAAACTTTGCAAAGGATTCTATGCCTGGTTTTAAATTTGGTTAGCCAACCATCACTTGCCTTGAAATTAGGAAAACTTTTTTTTTCAAGATTGGACCACTTACAGATAAACTATTACCACGCAAACTTTCGTACCATTTGAAAACAGCTTTGTCAACACTTTCATACTCACAAACTTTGTTCCGCTTGAGGTGACTACTAATATTAACGCAATCTTGCCGAGTTTTTAGTTTTTTCTTTTAGACCATATCGAAGAAATAGTAATCTTTGGATCGCCAAAATCTTCGTAAAAAGATCTTATGTATTCAATTTTCTTCTGGCCATAATTTAAGAATTTCGACTTAGAGAATGGTTTTTGTATGGAAAATTGAGGGCAATGCAAAAATATGGCGAACAACTTCGAGTTAAAGAGAAATTCGCGGGCGTCGACTGTACTTCTTATTACAGTTTACCTAAATACAGAAACAAATTTTCACTTTTTTCGTTTGAATAACTATTGTAGTTACTTATTTATTAAAAATTCTCACTCAAATAGATTGATTATACCTATTCCTATATTTTTTGTACGTTAATGATAATTCGGAACAAAACTACGAGATGAAAACCTACTTAATATTTCTTTGAGATAACTAAAATTTATTCTGTCCGTCTAAATATGGCCGAGTCGTCCTAGTTCATATTTAAATCACATCGTGCGTTGTAGGTACATCATTTTTAATTTTTACCACTTGAAGCCATACAAAATATTGTTATGTTTGAATATCTAATGCCAACTTTATACAAATATGTTTGTGCGCTTTTAAAGCAAACAATATTACAAACACAATTTTTATTAAATAATTAATATTTTATGTTTCATTTTTTCTTACAAATTATAGACAATGGTGTAAAGTTACAATGGCGCATCTGTTCGGTTTAATTGCATTCTATTTTAATTTAACAACCTTAAAATAGAATTATGCAAATTTAATTGTATTTGCCCTTCAACTTTTAAGTGCCCAACATAGATTTTGGCACAAAAATATGTATGAAGGTACTGCACAACTGTTGAATGTTTTTCATTCTATTAGTGTTTTATAAAAAAAAACACTCTTTTCACTTATTGATTAAACAAAACTCTTTTGTTTTGATTGAGTCAACAAACAAAAGTGTGTCTGATAAAAAAAAATTATTTATAGATTTAACTACTGTACGAATAGAATATTAACGGTTTTTAAACGTTTTAACAATCAAGCGGCTTAAAAAAAGTAAGAGAATCTGCAATCGCAGATACTTTTTCGCACAACTTATTTGTTAATAAGGTTTGCTCGCCGATTTTTTAAATATTCTTAGGTAACGTAATTTCGATTCGGGATTATTTTGGTAAGATTGCCGGATAGCAGTCCTTTTATAACTACGAGTACTAGCTACTAGGAATTATTTTGTATACTTTACTTATTAACATGTACATACATATGTTTTTACCCAAGGATCTATTCAATTCATTCAAGTTAGAATATGAAAATCTCTGAGATATAAGAATTACAAAATTAAAAATTCAAAAATCCAGGCGAGTTTGTTTACAAAAGGGTATTTTTAGAGCTAAGCCAGTTTTTTTAAATGTTCCGTGTAATGTTTATTTTTTAAATTGACCAATTTATAATGATCACAACAAAACATAAATGTTGAAAAAGAAGCCAAGTTCTGCTGTATACAAAAACCTGAGTAATAAGTCTAACGCAAAATGTAATGAGATCTAAAAATATTATGTTTTTGTTGTGATTTGAATGCTTTTTGCAAAGTTATATTTGAATGATGAAAATATTTAAATTAAAAATGAAGCCGACTTGGGTTATATCTGTTAATAAATTTTATTTATTTTAAGTTTTGTTTGTGGTGTTTCTTTGTTTTGTTGGTAAATCTGACTTCATCGTGTTTTCTTTATCTGACACGAAAGTATTCCTTGTCCTTTACAAACTGAAGTTTGCGTGCCAACTCTGGTCGAATGTTTTAAATAAATTTTTTTTTTAAATTGTAGTGAGGATAAATCAGGTCTATAAAGTCTTCTTAGTCTATAATATTCAGCTTTTTCTTTGGCCTTTATTTCACTTGGATCGAAGTTTATTAGATGCAAGAGTTTTTACTATGGACAAAGCTACGTATGCTTGCCCGCAATAAAATAAGGATAACCAAATGTCAAATATGGGTAATGGGTGAAAGCTCTTTATAATAAATATTTTAACAAAGTTAATGTGTTGGTATCAGCCTTCATGTTAAGAAATGATTTTAAGCTATGATGCTAAGAAATAGCTGAAGGCCTTTTTGTTTTGAAATTGACATTTTCCAAAATCAAATACAATTTTTATTAATTTGTATTCCCAAGAAATCAGTTTGTAATATCGCAAGGCGCTTCAGTAGCATGTTTTTATTTTCAAATCTTGGGAGTAGCACAGCTCTTTCGGAACTAAACACAAAGTAGATCCCCTGCTGTCTCAAACGTTGAGTACTTCTACAGCAAAGCAATGCAATGCTAATTTTAATACCAAATAAAACATTTGTGTAAATATAAATCAACAGACTATTTATTTAAAGTTTACAGTGAAATAAAAGTTAAAAGAACCAAAATGTTATTTAACAATTTACCAATAATTGTAAATCTTTTATTTCTTATGATGGTGAAGGAAAATTTAATCAATTTCCGTGAAGGTGTGAAATTTGAGTCAAGTTAAATTTTTCGTATCGGTAAGTTAAAACAAAATTCATCTTTCTTATTAATTTTCTCATTGCAAGTCGTCGAAAAACCTTATCAGCTAATTTTGATCCGATTCTTTGACAAACAATTCATGTCATTTATCCAAAAACGCAGGAGTTAGTTTTTATTCAAAATTCATAAAACTATAATTGGTAATTTATAGTTATTGAATATAAAAATAGGAGCTCCAAAATCATAAGAAACTGTTTTAAAACTAAGATAACGGGATTTTTTTTTTTATTATTATTATTTTTTTTATAAAAATCTGCAACCAGACGCCAAGGTACTTTACTACACTTTTATTCGCCAGTGGCTGTCGATTCGGTCGAACGATCACTAAATTTTTCCAGTTCTTTCTCGTATCCTTTGAGGCTCCATATAGCGGAGTCCCGAACAGAATAGTTTCGCATTTCTGAATGTTGATTTTCAACTTCCAGTCATCGCAATATCGCTGAATCTTGTCGAAGTCACTCTGCAAAAGTGTCTTGATAACCTCAATTTTTGGGGCCGTTCTGTACGCAATTAGGTCGTCGGCGTATGTACGCTATTGCCTGAGTCGGACTTGCTGTCATATCACTGGTGTAAATACTGAATAAGATCGGCGAGTTAACCATTTTTAATATCAAAGATTTTGGTAGATGTTACATTACCAATTTTGACAATAAACCGTCTACCATTAAGCTTGTCATAAAGCATATACAACAGTGGTTTACTTATGTCTGTTTAGTCTATTTAACTTTAGATACAGACCCTCTAACCATACGATGTCGAAGGCCTTCTCCAAGTTAACCAGACAAGCACCCGTACATTGCCTTTTAGATTTGTTCCACTGGATATCAGAAACAAGCTTAAACGCCGCATGAATAGTGTCATGTCCCGCCTTAAAGCCGAACTGATTATCCGGAATTATTTTGTTGTTCTCAGCCCACTTGGACAGAGCTCTATTTATAACCTTCTCCAATACCTTATTGATATTCGACAGAAGACTTATCTACCGGAGATTCGCCGGATTGGAGTTGTCCTTTCGCTTTTTCGGGAGAGGATGTACCACAGTTGTCTTCCAACGGACCGGATAATATGCATTATTCAGAACGGAACGTTGTTAAACAGAGTGGTATAAATGTCCACAGGTTCCTGAGGTAAATGTCGTAGTACAATGTTGGATATACCATCGACACCTGGGGTGGAATCGGCTAAGGTGATTGTTGACAGTCAAAATAATCGAATTTGATCTGTGTAAGGTGATAGTCAAATTGATACCTAAAAAGCAGTCGCTAGAAAAATAGTCGTTTTATTTGACAGTCGTTTTCCTACAAACATGTCGTTTCTGAGTAGAGCTACCAGATGCTTACAAAAAACGAATGGAAAATTTTGTCAGTTACCTTTTTTAAGTACAAAAATACATTGGGCAGGTTCAGGCAACATAAGGGACTTCATTTGCAGTCAACTTCATTCTTTGAACCTACATTTTGACCATTTTACTTCGCAAACCTTTACTTTATGTTCATAGTACATAAAAGTACACTCCTCAGGCAAGCTACAAGTCCATCACGATTTGTATTTTGTATTGTTAAGAAATATTAGTTATTTCTTTTCCAAATTGAAAAGCAACTCTTTTACAGAGTTAAATGAAGTTGTGCAGCAAATAAATAAATCATGGAGTAATAAAGTTCAGTTTTCAGTTGAATGAAAAAACATGATCAATTGTCATCTTGACAGAAGTAGATTTGACTTGATAGTTAGGGAGATTTTTCTTGACTAACTTTCCAGCCAATTTTCCGCCTCGTCCATTTGTTGTAAATATCCGTCAATCTCGGTATTTGTCAAAGTCCTGTCGATTGGTGGGGATATGTTTCTAGACCGAAGTGCTATCGCTAAAGCGTTGGTGAAGCGCGGCCAGTGAGTCTTACTATATAAGATAGTCACCGCTCCTTGGGAATGATGGTCTATCACTATCAGTAGCCAACAAGTCGAGCATATACTCGGAATTGTACTGGACAATCCAGTTAATTAAATAACTGGTTACCACGAGGATTTTGTTTTCAATTTTAAATTAACCATGTTTTTCTATTGCAGCGGTAACTGTGGGACTCCCTGTACATATTGCAAGTACTATATATTGCTTTCTTTGTACAAGTAAATATCTATACATACATATGTATATGCATCAATAGAAATTCAATTGCTACATGATCCAAGCAAAACAAAAATTAAGTTCGATACGTGATAGAGTTGCTAATTTATGTGTTCCAAAAACGAAGTTGAATTTCAGAAGAAGACGACGAGAAGACGATAAATTGGTTTGCTTGAAACTTTGCGTGAAACTTGTGTCGACCCAGTGCCTTGTTTTGAAGTTGAATATTGCATGTGTCGATATGGTTCTTATTATAGGTGGACACGTCTCATTCAATCTGTGCTAATGCTTCAAATTAAATGTTGCAAAGCATTCCTATGATTCGTTCGATCATATTTATCAAGTTTACAAGTGAATACAAAATAAATACAGTTCAAAATTTTCGCTGTTAAAAAGAATGAGTAAAATAGAAAATAGTTTTTGAATTTTAGAATTTCGTAGGTCTAGTAAGGCAAAGGGCGTAATCAGTAATTTTGATCATTAGGACAGGACGGGAACGCATGGAAATTGTTTTTTTTTATTTACTAATGAAATTTTAACTTTAAGAAGTGCACTATACTCATTTCAGTTGATGTAGGAGGTTTTAATCTAATCTAGTAAATTTTTTAGGATAGGAACAGAACAAAACTTTGCGATTATTCCTTTTCTTACAAAAGTTTCGAAGTGGGGGTTTCTCAATTTATATACATAGGTATAAATATACCAGGCTTTTCATTATGAACTGTCCAAAGTGAAATTGGTGAAAGACAAAATTATAAATTCTCACATACATATTAGTTAAATTCGCTTACGAAAACTTAAAAATACTTTAAGTATACACTGCCAATCACTAGGATGAGGCCACATATTTTTCAACCGATTTTCGTTCTTTATACCTGCTGGAAATTTCTTACCAATAAAAATTTACTACATTTGAGTAGGTAGATATTTTCTTTAAAAAAAGTAATAAAATTAAGGGGTTAAATAGAAAAAACAGTTGGAATTTCCCTACATTAATTAAAGAGCTACTTAAAAACAGTATGAAAAAGTGCGTCACTTGGATGAGGCCACATGAAAAATCTTATAAAATATCAAAAAAATGAAAGAAATGTTTACAGTTTTTGGTTTTCAAACATTTATTTATTAAGTTTTTCTCAATTAATAATGAGTATGCCCCCCATTTTTCGATATGACCTCTATTAGACGGTTTGGAATGGAATCATAAAGTTTTTTTAAATAGTCAAGTGAAATCTCGTCCCAGGCATCACGGATAGCTTCAATTAAGGAGTTCTTGTCTTCAAATTGTCTACCGCCTTCATAAACTTTTCGAGATAGCCATGCCCATACGTTTTCGATTATGTTCAAGTCCGGTGAATAGGGTGGCCATGGCAAAAGCTCTACGTTTTCTGATAAAATCCAGCTTTTGACAACCCTGGAAGTGTGGATGGGGGCATTGTCTTGTTGGAAAATCCAAGGCAGAGGTCCAAAAATATTTTTCATCTTCGGAAATGAGCGTTCCAACAAGTATTTGTAGCTGTTTCCGTTCATTGTTAGAGAAAGAAACTCCAATTCGATTTTGCCATAGTAGGTGATAGCTCCCCACACCATAACACCTGATGTACGGCTGTGATGTCTTCCCAAAATTAGTTCTTCTTTTCTTAAATCATGGAAATAAAAGTTGTAACCATCGGGGCCGTCAAGGCTAAACTTTTTTTCATCCGAAAAGACGACGCGTTTCCATTGACTGCTCCAAGAGACATGTTCTGTTGCAAAGTTCATTCGCAGCTCCTTGTGTACTTGCTTTAGAACAGGTTTCTTTTTGAGTTTTCTTCTCTGGATAGTACCATCTTTTCTTATTATCCTTCGGACTGTCGAAATACTGGCTGATACTCCGCTTTTGGACCTTATTTTAGTAGCTGATTGAGTAGAATTTGAAGCAATACGTAAAATTAACCGCTTTTCTCGGGATGTTGTTGCTTGGGCTGTGCGTCCTTTTTGGTTTTTTCCATAGTTTTGAGGATCAGCAAAATAGTTGTTTACAACTGTCTTACTTCTGTTCAGCTTCTTTGCTATTTCTCGGCTTGAGAGTCCCATTTCCTTGAAAGTATCGATTTGTCCTCTTTCTGCTACTGTCAACGTCTTTCCGGAACCCATTTGTAGTTGAAATTTAATAAAAATAGTTATTTGTAAAACGTTCTTATATACGTATATGGTCAACAGTTCAAAAAAGCTACTGTAGCTCTCTTTTCTTGCAAAAAAGCCATCGGTAATAAATGGGGCTTGCAACCCAGAATCACGCATTGGCTATACACATCGGTAATCAGACCGATTTTAATGTACGGTGTGGCAGTATGGTGGACTGCTTTAGAAAAAGGTATAAACCGAGATAAAGTAAATAAAGTCCAACGTTCAGCTTGCCTATGTATAAGCGGATCGCTTCGCACGACCCCATCTGCGGCACTGGACACCTTACACTACCTAACACCTCTTGACATCTTTAGCAAACAAATAGCTGCAAGTTCTGCTATTCGCCTCAAAGCTTCGTCGCAGTGGACTAACAACAACATTGGCCACTCCGTTATTCTTAGTTCTTTAGAATCAATCCCAAAGCACACAGACTACACCATCCCCCAACTACAATTCGACAGAAATTTCCAGATTTCTATACCTCCCAAATCTTTTTGGGAGGATAGGACATTCCTGGAAGACGAGTCAATCCACTTCTATACAGATGGGTCAAAAACAAAAGAAGGGGTTGGTGGAGGTGTGTACTCTGAACGACTGAAATTAAGTCCTCTCATTCCGCCTTCCCAATCATTGTAGCGTGTTCCAGGCGGAACTTTTGGCGATAAAAGAAGACTTGTCCTGGCTTAAAGAAAACGTGATATCGACATCTGATATCCGTATTTTCTCAGATAGTCAGGCCGCTATTAAATCTCTGGATTCTGTCTCTACAAACTCTATAACAGTCCAGAACTGTCGATCATCTCTAATGGAGATGGCACAACAGTTTAATATTCACCTTTGCTGGGTGCCGGGCCATAGAGACATTCCAGGTAACTGTAAGGCAGATGAACTCGCCAGGAACGGTACAGTACAGCCCATTCTACCACGTTTGGCACGCACTGGCATACCAATCGCAACTTGTAAACTGTTGCTAATGCAAGACGCTGTGAGGAGGGCAGGCACCAGGTGGAACAACATCACCACGTGTCAAGTCACAAAAAACATCTGGCCAACACTGGATTTAAAACGTTCAAGGTGCTTGCTCTCTCTAAGCAGATCGCATATAAGCTCGATAATAGGTGTCATAACCGGACACTGTCTAATAGAAAAGCACGCCATGAGATTAGGCGTATTCTCAAATGACTTCTGCAGAAGCTGTATGGACGAGGAAGAAAAAGAAACGGTTCTTCATCTTCTCTGCACATGCCCTGCTCTGGCTCGAAAACGCAAGAATTACCTAGGAGAATTCTTCTTTAACGATCTAAACGATCTAAATCATATCGGCATAAGCAGCCTCTCACGTTTCGTAAGAGACTCAAACTGGTTCCATTGAGCTTAGGAAGAAACCTCAAGATTCATGTGGTATCACAATGGGCCATCAAACTGGCCTAAGTGTGTCCGTTTCCATCTTGGACAGCCACTTCAACCTAACCTAACCTAACCCTATGGTCAACAGTGTTTCTTTAAACGAAATTCCAAACTAAACTTACGTTTTGAAATAATAAAATTATAGTGCTTAGGATAGACAGCCTATGTAAATATATTGTACAACTTTATCGATTGAGTATAAAACAACAAAAGTAGATGTTACTAAAATTGTAAACTGTAGAGATAAAATATTTTTTTCTACCTATAATAACTATTTTAAAAATACATCTTTAATCTGCTATGTGATTTAAAACAACATTTATCAATAGATACTTCTTAAAAAATATAGAATAAACCATAAAAAAGAATAGGAAAATATTAAAACAAAGTTTGATAATTTTAACAGGAAATAGGAATTCCTTAGAAAATAAACATAGTTGGAATCTTATGCTTTGCATACCAAATTTATTTCTCAATTTTTATGGCTTTGATGGAATTCAACGCAAGATGAATATAAATACTTATTTTTGTTACTATTTACTATAAAATAGAAAAAAGAATTTAAAATAGTCTATGATCGTTTTACTAATTAGTGGTTTTAAGATAATGGTTTTAAATGTACAAATATAAGAACATGAATAAAAGCTTTGACAAATTCTTTGCCAACTTAGATATTCTGAAACGTATGAAACTTATAGTTCTTACCAAAAAATGAAACATTTACCAAATTTCCCATTTTAAAGAACTTAAGACAGCATCTAACCAATGAGAGTATTATTTAGTTATTAAAACATTATTTCTTTTGGATCTTTTTGAAGAAATAGGATAGGTCAAAAACTCAATTTGAAGCATAATTTAATGTTGCAAATCGTAGTACCCGTGGCATGATGTTTAGTGCGTAGAACAATACACCTAAATCTTAAGTTTTTTTCACGGGTACTGCCTCTTACGAACAATTGACAAATCCTCCAAGAGTAATTCTTGTCATGAAAATTGATTTCTCAAACTAGACGTTCGGATTCGGCATAAAAATTGTAAATGGTTTTTGCATTTTTGGTCTACTATCTCCGACCATCAATGTTTTTGCATCATCTTTCTGTTCAGAAACAGGTGCTCCCAATTACAATCAGAGTTGCAAATAATGCATTGAATTTTATAATGCATTTTGAATAAATTAGAAAATATTTTTCAATTTTTAATTCTACTTTTTTTAATTATTCATTAAATTTTATTTTTCAATGTTACCGTATGGCATTAATAACTTAATGTTATTTTTTAATTGTGTTCTATCAAATTTAAATACTATTTTCCAATGCAAAACTTTTGAAATAAAAATACGTATTTTTATTTTATTTGGCAGACTTTCGCAATTATTAATTAAAATACTTTAAGTTTTTATTTCCAAAATTTTTAACCTGATTAATGTTATGACTTACGGTTATCACGCAATTATAACACAAAAAACAACAATTATTCAAATATTATAATTTATTATTATTATTGTTCGACCGAAAAACGATTTTTTTTCAAAATTTATTTGTTTTATTTGTTAGTATCAGTCAATCTTCAACCTGGGACATTTTTACGTCAAGATTTCGAATTTTAACTGAAATAAATGGAAATAATTGAATAAATTCCCACTAGGCATTGAATTAAAAAAATTAGCTCATTTTGAATTTAATTCAATTTTAATTTTAATTCAATTAAACTTGAAATAAAATACCATTTATTTACTAATTCAATAAAACTTGCAATAAAATAAATTTTAATTTTTAGTTTAATATTGATGGCAATAAATTAAATTTTTAATGGGTAATTCATAGATGACAATTAGCATTATATATTTTATTTCAGTCAAAGAACAATATCCATTAAAAAAATAAAAAGTAATGCATTGAATTGACATTAGAATTTTTGCAACTCTGATTACAATAAATAAGACACGTTATCACTGAATGAAATAGTTCGTTATTGCTTAAAAAATTGGTTGTATTACAAATCCATATTTTAAAGTTATAACACACACTCATGCAGTATTAAACTATGCGTTTCTTTATTTAAGCAACAGCTTTTAAATATTTTAAATAGCTAGCTAGTTAAACTGTAGTACCCGTGGCGTGATGGTTAGTTAGGTGTGCAGGGCTGTCACGCCAGAGGTCTTGGGTTAAATCCCTGCCTGTGCCAACTAAATAAAAAAAAAGTTTTCACGGGTACTGCCTCTTGTGAGGAATTGACAAATTCTCCAAGAGTAATTCTTGTCATGATAAAGTGCTTTCTCAAATTAGCCGTTCGGATTCGGCTTTAAAAACTGTAGGTCCCCTCCATCCCTGACAACTTTACTCGCACACAGAAATGGCTGAGAGTTGTAAGTCACTAGGCCCTAGTTCTAAATGGACTGTTACGCCACCTAATTTTATTTTTTTAGCTAGTTAAACTTAAAACCGACATTCGAAATTCTCATGACCATTATGTAAAGCGTTTTCCATTAAATGCGGGTCGATTTTAAAATTGAATACCCTATGTGCCTATGTCTAAAGGGGACAAATTACATGATTTTGGTGACCAATTCACATCGCCTCGGTGCGAGATAACCATGTCATGAAACCGCTCCCACAGAATATCGATTGTGTATTGCGTTGTGTGGCACGTAGCGCCCATCCTGTTAAAACAGGTATGTCTTCGGTGTCCATATCATCCAATTCAGGCCACAAGAAGTTGGTGATCATCGATCTTTAGCGATAGCCTCTGGCGGTGATGGTCCAGTCCAAAATCCATGCCAAACAGTAACATTATGGGGATGCATTGACATCTCGTGAATCTCGAGTGGATTTGTGCCGTCCCAAATCTGTCAATTTTGCTTTTTTACGCACCTATTTATCCAAAAATTGGCCTCAACACTAATGATGATGATAGGCGAAGTACTTGTGAACGAACGTGGAATTGACTGACTCGGATTCTGGTGCACGCTTTCACGAACATCGGCGATGTTTTTGGTAGATCTTGCGTTTCGTTGACGTACAGGTGTTGGATCAATCTAATTTGGCAACCAAACGTTGAATAGTTGACTTAGAAAGACGACCATGTACCCCTTAAAAAGGCGAATCGTACGCATCGTTGCTACTACAAAACACCCATTTTGATAACAAATTTGTATTATTTGCACGTATTGCTCAACGCCGTAACTTCTCATGATTTGTATTTAGTGACTGATTAAAAGAATATATTGACAGAAAGTAATCAACCCGTCCCTATTGGAAACCCCTTTATAAAATGCTCAGGTCGGATACACCTTTCTAAAGAAAAATTAAGGGGAGAGTACGATAACTTTGGCGACAAAGTTTAATGACGGATTTATATAGAACAGTTAAAAACAAGCATTTTTTACTATAGGTGGGGGGGTCTATCTCCCCCCGTTTAGGCGGTAGGGGCAATTTAAAAAAATATGTACATTAAATGGAAAAAAATAATTAAAAAATAACGGTAATACTTACAACTAAGTATTATACCTTGTTTTAAAGCCAACATTTTTGTCTATTAGCTTGTTTTTAAATCAAGTCAAAACTATGCATAGTTTTTGAAAAAAAAAATGTTTTAAACTAAAAATGTATGCAAAAAGAATTAAAAAAAAAGGTTTAAAGTGTAGTTTTTCAAAACTTTCAAATTATCTACTATTTTTTCTTAGAATTCATTGCTCTTATTTGTTTTTGATCAAAAACTGAAAACTAGATGACTTTATGTCTTCTCGTTCTTGAGAAAATTGAAAATTACCAACAAAAATATTTTAATTAAATTACTTTTTCCTTGCTTAAGTATTAACGTAGTCTTATTTTGATAGTAATAATCGAATATGGATTAAGATAAACCTAAGGTAAATTAATTTTTCTTAAATCCAGCTTATTTAAATGCAAAAGAAACTTTGCATGCACCCCATCTTGCACCCACCGAACCTTGCCCCCTCCCCACCTTGCACGCACTCCAACTTGCATCCATCCCAAATCCTATAGTGTTCCCAAGCAGGGGGGTTGCAGATCCCACTGTTGCATACACCCAAACCCATACACTTACTGTTGCATACACTCGCACCTACCATTGTTACTATCAAAATAAGACCACTCAAGCAAAAAAAAAAGAATTAAATTAAAATAGTAGTTGTGGTTATTTTCAATTTTCTCAAAAACTAAAAGACATAAAATCATCTAGTTTTCAGTTTTTGATCAAAAACAAATAAGAGCAATAAATTTTGAAATAAAAACAATGGTAGATAATCTTGAAGTATTGAAAAATTACACTTTAAACCCTTTTTTTTAACTTTTTTTACTCAAATTTTGAGTTTAAAATTAAATTTTTCAAAAACTACGCATAGTTTTCACTTGAATTAAAAACTGGCTAATAAAACAGAATGTTGGCTTTAAAAAAATGTATAAAACTTAATTTTAATTATTAATTTTAATTAATTTTTTATTTATTTTTTAATTATTTTTTTCCATTTTAAATAATAATTTTTTTAAATTGCCCCTACCGCCTAAACGGGGGGAGATAGACCCCCTCCCATAGTAAAAAATGCTTGTATTAAGCCCCTCTACCAAAAACCGTTATTATATCTTGGCGCCAAAGTTATCGTACTCGTGCCAAAATTAAGGAGAAACAACTTACCGGACTTAAACTTAAAAGGAAAACTTGACTTTTAATGTAAAAAATGTCTTTGGAAAATATAATATATGTATACTCTACTCATACAGATACTTTTGAATATATCTACATATTAGTTAGGGTGTTACAAAACTTCACGGTTTCACTATGTATTTAATTTTTAAATTAAAAAACTTACATGGCTCCATTTGACTCAATATCATCTCTGCATTCCCATTTTTATTTGATATTGTTGCTGCGTATTCATTGTTCATTCTTGCTGCTTCCACCGCTGCTGTTTGTCGCGAATCTTATAAACGGCATTAATAGGTTTTTTTGATTGGTCAATCGCATTTGCTAACTTTGATTCTGTCTTTATTTTTATTTAAGTTTAATTATCCGCTCCGCACATATTTATTTCCTTTAAATCAATTGTATACCTACATATGTATTTTTTTACTTTAAAATACACATTGTTTGCATGTAAAAAATAAATAAAGACAACCTGCGAGCTTACAAACGTTTAAAACTTCAACCCCTATGGACTTTGTTTTATAAATTCCGAGTAGGGCTGACACTAGAATTATGTTATGATGTCATAACTGAATAAAACACATTCTGGTCTGGGCTTGGCTGATTGAGTTTGAATGTTAAAGTGAATTTGCAAAAAAAACTGCACCCTAAAGGGAGTTAAGTAACGAACGACATTATTATTCACATCAATAAATAACTGGCTTAGAAAAGCAAAGTTTTAAGATAAATTTTCACACAAAAATCTAGTGGGAGCTGTACTTGATGTGATGGACTTAATGCAGCTTTATACAAGTATAGGTGTTCAAATACATATACATACATACACATATAGTATAGTACATATATGATCGAATGGAGCTGAATATTATAACTCGAGACGGCAGTCGTCGCGCGTCGGTCGGGAAGATGGAAGATCACTATCTGAAAGTTTGCGATTTTTCATGTTGTTTGTATCGTTATGGCTGGTACAAATATGTATACTTCAACGAAAACGACACAGCACGACGTAATTATTTTGTTGCTTTGTGTATTGTATTAGATCATCGTATTGTATTGTGTGTTGTGCCTTGAAGAAGCTTAGATACTGTCAGTCAAGACTACTTTCGCTGGGACTTTAAAATTGAGCATGTGGATTTTGTTTGGTCGTATCGGTGAAATAATCAATTATATACCTACATATGTAGATTAGGGTGATTCAAAACATTTTTTTTTTTCTTGCAAACAAGCTTAAAAGTTTAAATTCAATGTAAAAAGATGCCAGTTAAGGGGCCTATTATGGATCACAACTCAACTTAGTTGAGTTGTAATCAAGACAACTCAATTTGAAGACAACTGCAAAAAAAATTCGTATTATGAGCGACAACTTTTTTCAGTTGAGTAGACCAAATACATTGCCTACTTTTATGTGCTTGTATTGTGTCAAAATCAGCTGTGTAAAGTAAAATACGTAGGTATTTCAAAGTTTTGAATTCAGTGCAAAATTTTATTAAAAAGACAAAATAATACGAAATGGATAGTTGTATTGATTTTTTTCTTGTAAATTCGGAAAAAGAAAATCCCCTCAATGTTGCGCTGATGAGAAAAAATATTAGAGATCGCTCCAATCATTTGGAACTTCCAAACAAAAAGTATTTTTTGTAAACAAATTCTTTGATGAGAAGTTTTGATTTAATGACTCCGTTTTGTTGCAGATTTATAAGTTATTTTAGACTCGACAAAGACAAATTTGTTTATGTGCTAAATGAAATCAAAGATTATTTGAAACAACCATAACGTTCCTACGCACTCCCACCAATTCTCAAACTCTGCACTGCCCTACATTTCATGGCAGAAGGAAGTTGCCAAAAGTGCAGTGTTAATGATTTTAATTTAGGCCTTGCTCAACCAACAGTTTCGGTAGTAGAAGTGCTAGAAGTGTAGTAGAAGAACATATCTGACCAATTTGAATTTATCGAAGATTCATTTTTACCAGAAAACCAGATTTCCTGGTGTAATAGGATGCATCGATGGAACTCATGTTCGAATCATAGCACCAAAAAAAATCTTCAATATCTCTATATAAATAGAAGAGGTTACTGCAGTCTGAATGTCATGATTGTATGTGTATGTTTCTGCTGATGAACCTCAATCAACCTCTCAAAGTGGGCAGGTTTTGTGATTTTTGTCTAAAAAAAATATTTTCTTACAAACGTTTATATTATTTGTAAAACTTGCATTTTTTTCTCCATTCTCTTAATAAAATTGCTTTTCAATTCGCTGTTGGTGCGTACCGATATTTTTTTGTACACACAAATGCACTACACAACCGGTAAATAGCAGTTGTTGAATTTTGATATCAATCACAACTGAGAGACAACTCAACTGGCTTACATAATACCCCCAAACACACTTAAAAAGTCAACCATTTCTCAGTTGACTACTGGTTGACTTGTGACAGTCAACTAGTTGTGATCGGTAATACCGATTGCCGGATTACAACTCAACTTTGTTCTTAGTTGTCTTACATAATAGGCCCCTAAAAGTTGAGCCCTTAATATTAATATTAAGACTGTCCGCATCGCGTTTTTCTATTTCCCGTAAGAATAATATGGAAAAATTATTCTCTGCACTTTTTGAATTTTATTGCTAGTCTGTCATGTATTATAAAAAAGAGACTTTTACTTATTTTTGTAGGGAATCGAACGCTCTACAAAAAAGGTCTCTTATAATTTTTTGATAAACCTAATAGTTTACAAGTTATTTAAGGCCAAAGTTAAATTTATCGAAAATTTTAAGGTTTTTGATGCATTCCAGCAATTTTGATGATTTTATTGGAACAAATCAAATTCATGTTTATTTTAAATTTAGTTTATTAGACAACCATTGCTAATAATTTTTTGCAATAATGCGACTAGTGAAACTTTTTTGTAGAGCGTTCGATTCCCTACAAAAATAAGTAAAAGTCTCTTTTTTATAATACATGACAGACTAGCAATAAAATTCAAAAAGTGCAGAGAATAATTTTTCCATATTATTCTTACGGGAAATAGAAAAACGCGATGCGGACAGTCTTAATATTAATATTAAGGGCTCAACTTTTAACTGGCATCTTTTTACATTGAATTTAAACTTTTAAGCTTGTTTGCAAGAAAAAAAAATTTTTTTGAATCACCCTAATGTAGATATGTATGTACATTAAATAAATAATAAAGTTCTTTAATTTCTTTATAAAATAGCTTATTAAATTTTACGAAAAAACTAATAACTTTTCACTAGTGTTGAGTAAAATGGAAACTGAGTCGAATACACAGTTCGTTTTGTTACTATTTACAACCTACGTCACGCTGCTGCCCTCCACTCAAACAAAAAGCTACATTTGCTCTTAGTCTTAATTTTTGTTATGCATTTAATATACATATAAGGTTAATAAATAACTAATCCGATTTAACTTGCATTTTTTTCAAAGTATACCTAACTAAGTGAACACATATGTATGTATGTATGTATGTACATATAAATACATTACATTTTTTTAAAAACTTTCTGACACATTTTTTAGATACATTCTATTTTATAATTTTTAATTTTGTAATAATAATGTATGCATAGTGATGCAGAGCGCAGAGATAAAAGAAGCGAAACGATGAAGTTTTAGCAATCTAGGTATAAAGCAGGTAAGCTCTGAAAACATAAATGCATACAAGGACGGTCTCAAATTGACAGATTATACGTACTTCAAAGTACAGAGATTCTTTTCTTATCCGCACTACACGAATGCAATGACATTCATGATGTGCATCGATATCTTCTTGCTTATCCTGACAACTTTCCTAATTATTCTCATTGATTACACAAATTACATTCATATCGCATCTAGTATTGTGTGAACAAAATGTGATGTCTTTTAATAAATATTTTCACTCCATAAATTTGTATATTATAAATGATTATTTCAACAAGTGATCTAAAAAACTCTTTTAATCTGCATTACAATTTCCGGATACAAGTTTTGTGGATGTAGTTTGCACATTGCTTTAAAATTTAAATATACGAAGCCTTATTCGAAGCCATTCAAAAAGTTGAAAAACTATAAAATTAATTCTCACGTTACAATAACATGTAAACGAAAATTATTTCACGTTTTCAATTTCAAAATCAAAATAAAACTGAAGCATCAAGAATCTAGTGGTCTTTTTTGTTTTTGAAAAGACTACTTTAAAAGCTTCTTTAAACTACCACCCGCAATCAACAAACTGTTTCAGTTATTCATTCAGTCGTATTAAAAGTTCGTGTTATTGCCGCCTTAATTCACAAGCAAAGTATGATCATGTGTTGTTTATATAGACATGATTGCATACACAGTGATGGTCAAAACTGAAACACCCAAGTTTTGTCTTTACCTATTATTTAAGGTAAGGTTTCTTCTAATAATTTAATAGTTAAAAAATCAATACACAAACACTAAACTATATTAACAATAAGTGTCTGATGCACAAAACTAAAACAACCTTTTAAAGAAAGTCATATTTTAATAAAATTCGGCGTTTAGTTTTATATACCAAATTTTGTTTTTTATCACCGCCGCGCGCCGGGTATAGTCACTAGTGCAGAATCCTTTAAAACAAATCAATACTTCGGGCTTTTTATAAAGAAAATAAACCACTACGCTTAATTATAATTTCATTTTTAAGCTTTAAAACATTGATTTCTTTGCTAGCTTTATTTTTTTGCGGACATAAATACAATTTTGACCTAAGAAATAATATACAAAAAAATAAGGTGCTTTAATTTTGGCCATCACTGTATGTTCGAAAGTGGCTAGTGGCGTAATTGGTTAAACTAAATGTAGATCCAAGCATAGCATGATGATTGAACATATCAAAAGTCTTTAAGCGTATCGATCTTCATGAAGAAATAACATGTCAATCCACTTTTAATTTCCAATAGCTCACTTTCAATTAATATTAAAACACACGTCTTCCTTTTCAGGCTTAGAATGTAGAAGTAATGTATCTTTTGTATGGCAACATAAAATACAAGACTCTTATGTATATTATATACTTCTGAAAATCATATCCCAACGGTAATGTGCACTAATAAGGGTGCTATAGAGCCTGCAGTGTTTCGAAACAATTAATAACTGGCGACTTCAACTTTGTTCAAATCAATTTAAAAACATTTAATTAGGTAAGCAAGCATATAACCAAATACAATCAAATTTATTTAATACAATTTTGATCTTTTTTGAATCAATTGAAAAGATACTTCTTGTTTTTTTTTTGAAAATAGAAGAATACAAAAAGCCACCAAATATTTATATAATAAAACTTTTTGTACAATTGAACAAAGTGGCTATTTCTTATTATAAAATTCTCAACAATTTTAGTAGCCAGTTCGGTAAGTTCTCTTTTTCAAAACTAAGGTAAATATTTTTATTATTTTTTTTTTTTTTTTGTAATATTTAGTTCAAAGAAAAACTTTCTAACTTAGTCATTTACCTCATTACTTCAGAGCTATTGGTCTCCCATTCTTAATACAAATGATTTTACAGCGGATTACCTAAAACAGGGTGTCAATGGCACATTAGAGGTTGAGCCTGACTACCACCATCTAAAAAGGTTCATTACTTTAATACATTTCTTTTTATGTACATTGTAGGTACATTGTGTATAAGTACGAATGATACAGTTGAACAATATCTTAAATTTAAATATTTATAGAAAGCGTATAACTACGTTCCCATGCATAGGTACATTAATTGTTGTTTTTTATTTAAAAGGAAAGACAACTGTATAATGTTCATATTTTAGGAACAATTTTGTATTCTAAGAATAAAATCAATTGATATTTTCCATTAAAAAAAACTGTGCTTTTTTATGAGAATTAAATTGTCTTGACTGTTTATGTCAAATGGAATTTAATACATTAACGGCGAATGAACTCATCATCTTTATTTCCATATCTTAAACAAAATAAAAAAAACACAGCGGCTGATGTCATATCACCCAGTTGTAGTAAGGAATGTAAATAAATAAAGCTTGTCCACCTTACTGATTCGTTGAATTTAACAATTATTTCAAGGTTAAAAGTAGACACAATTATAAACGTATGTTTGTAGCTTCATATAGCTACCTACATAACATACGATTTTTCACATAAAAATGAAGATGTTTGAAAATGTAATAGAATCGGAACAGGTAGGTATACCTGATACCCAAGTATTACATATAAAACATAGGTTGACTTGACATTTTCGATACAACAAAAACTAAAAACGAAATTCATTAAAATAAAGTTAGTTTAAATCTACACACACCAACACATTCATTTCGCATATTAAAAAATAATAATAAAAAAATACCAGACCAAAGTCAATAATTAGTGTTGCACTTTAATATACACTTGTTTGCTTGTACCCATGGCAATTAATTGCGGTCGATGAGGTTTTATCGATTAAAATATCTATGTAGATATAGGGGTTTACTTTCCACGCATGATTTACCTATTCCGACCGGCATTAAACAGGTTCCAAATATAAATATTTAGACATGCAAACAACAAGAATATACCTAAAATTGTGGTTTCGTATTATAATATTTAATTTTCACTGTTTTTCAAGCCTAAATGCGCAAATTAGAACATAGAAATACAGATTTCTTAATCGGATTTTAATTTCCAAGATCACCATTTATTTACATACATACATATGTATATACCCGAGCGGCCGTTACATTCACTTCGGCTTCGAATAAAAATTAGATATCTAAGCACTAAAAGATACAAAACGAAACTAAATAAAGTATCCACTACGCGCATGCAATACCCAAGGTAGGTATCTGCTATCCAGTCTATAACAGTTGTTGTTGTAGCTAGTAACACGAACGCCGAATTTGACTGCGGCTATAGTGACAGACTATCTAATCTGGGGCTGGGGTGGACAAACGAAACAATACCCATCTATCCGTCATTGTTGACACTCACTGTTTGTAAATGCAGTCTTCTAACATATCTTGTAAGGATTGGAGCTGCACTATGCATTATTTTAACGTATCATTGACAAAAGTGCCACTATGCGATTGTCACTCTCACTCCCGTTTCTCAAGATTGTTGATTTGACCAAATAGACAGATAAAATGGTGTGTAGTATTATAAGACCAGTTTGCTAACGCTAAGGTTATCTAGTCGGAGATAAACACTCCGTATCATTAGATAGGTAAAGGTTTTCTTATTATTATTCAGAACAGAGCTGGTTTTTCGGGAACCTTATATGTAAATAATAGGGATTGAAAAATTTAATAAGTTATAGCTTTCATTAAAACTCGTCATTGAACAATTTTTTATGAATTTTGAAGCATTTAGAAAGCAAGTTCGCTCCTTATATTGATGGCGAATTAAGGCTTATGTACATACATATATTCTTAAATATTATTTTATTCAGGAAAAACCCCTAATTTGACCGAACAGTAATTAATTTAAATTGAAAAATAATGGTCACAAATAATTGTTTTTAATGACAGGTAAAAGTTAAGTTTTAAGAAATATAGCACAATTGTATCGTTTTCCGACAAAATAATAAAAATACAAAGTAAGTACCTAAGTGTTTTAATTTTCGTTTGCGGCTTTGAAAAAAATTTGATGAATTATACTCTCAGTGGAGCAAGAATCAAGTTTAAGTTTTTGGTTACAATATTAATGCGTCCTGGGGTACTTAGGATAAGTTGTATGTATGTACATATACTGTATAGATGCTCCTCATTTTGTTAACAATTACCAAATTAGAAGCTTTATTAATTTTTCCAGAGGAGTTATTTCAAATTATTTCTTCACTGAAAAGACCATAGGTATGCACAATTGTTAAGGCATCTTTTGAGATGTTTTACTCCTCATTATGTATCATTGTAACGTTATTCTGATTACGAATCAGAGAGTCCAATTATTTTTGGAAAAGAATCCTTAACATGCTTTACCTTAAGAGCTTAGATACACTTAATAGGAAGGTTAGGTTAGGTTGGAGTGGCTGTCCAGATGTCATCGACTCACTTAGACCGCAAGGGTCCATTGTGATACCACTAATGAGGTTACTCATGGGGGAGTAATGAAAATTAAACAAACCATTTTGTGCTTTTAATAAAGTTAGAGAGACACTTTGTGTCAATCGTTGCCAGTTCACTGGTATTGTCGAAGAAGGGATTGCCAAGAAAGTTATTCCTTCTAATGGAGAGTGCTGCACATGTACATAGAAGGTGTTGGACTGTTTCCTCTTCCTCCTCGTCCATGCAGCTTCTACAAAAGTCATTTGTGTAGACCCCTAGCCTCAGAGCATGTCTTCCTATGAGGCAGTGTCCTGTTATTACTCCAATTGTAGAGCTTATATTTTGTCTGCTCAGGGATATCAAGCCTTTTGACCGATTTAAATCTATGCTTGGCCATATTTGCTTGGTTGCTAGGCATGTGGTACTCTGTGACCATCTAGCATTTGTTGCTTCTAGAGCATATTGTTTGAGAAGATATTTGCATGTAGCAAGTGGTGTTCCTATGTTATGTTTTTGTCTAACATTAGGCAGAAGTGTTCCGTTTTTGGCGAGCTCATCGGCTTTACAATTTCCCGGAATGTCTCTGTGGCCCGGCACCCAAATGAGGTGAATATTAAACTGTTCTGTCATCTCATTCAGAGATGATCGACAATCGTGGACTACTTGTGAGTTTGTGGAGACAGACGCGAGAGATTTAAGAGCAGCCTGGCTGTCCGAGAAGATTCGTATATCCTTGCAAGATATAACGTTTTCTCTGAGCCAGGATAGTGCCTCTTTAATCGCCATTACTTCTGCCTGGAATACACTACATTGATTGGGAAGTCTATATGATAGACTTAGATTCAGTTGTTCCGAATAGATACCACTTCCAACTCCGTAATCGGTCTTTGAACCGTCTGTATAGAAGTGTATCGCATTGTCTTCCAGGGGTCTCTCTTCTTCCCAGGAGGATCTTGAAGGGATGGACACATGGAAGTTTTTACCGAATACCATTTTAGGGGTGGTATAGTCTAAGCGATCTGGGATAGATCTGAAATTGTCTAGAATGATAGTATGTCCAGTATTGTTACTGTTCCATTGAGAGGTGGCTCTAAGCCTCACACATGAGTTGGCTGCCACCATTTTGGAGAAGATGTCAAGAGGTGTTAGGTTTAAAAGCACATCCAGGGCTGCAGTTGGTGTTGAGCGAAGTGCTCCTGTGATGCACATACCTGCTGACCGCTGGACCTTGATGAACTTATTTAGATTTACCATCTTGTCCAGTGCGGTCCACCATACGACAACTCCATAAGTGAGTATCGGTCTAATTACCGAAGTGAATAGCCAGTGGGTTATTTTTGGGGAGAAGCCCCATTTTGATCCTATGGCCTTTTTACAAGTAAAAAGCGCTACAGTAGCCTTTTTTACTCTTTCATCAATATTTGCCTTCCAATTTAGTTTTTTGTCTAAAATGAGGCCTAAATATTTAGCTTGGTCGGAAAACCTTAATGGTATTCCTTTAATCTTGGGTGGGCTGAGCTGAGGAATTTTGTACCTTCTTGAAAAGAGTACTAGTTCTGTTTTATGTGGATTGACGTCCAGGCCACATTGCTTAGCCCATTTTGTTAGCCTATTCAAGGCATTTTGTAGGAGTTCCGCGAGAACTTGGGAGTGTTTTCCAGATACAGATATTGCAACGTCGTCAGCATAGGCAATCACCCTGAAACCCTCTGCTTCTAATGATGTTAGAAGGTCGTTTACTACCATGTTCCATAAGAGAGGCGAAAGGACCCCTCCTTGGGGGGTACCTTGATGCACCGATCTGGTGGTAGTAAAGCTTCTCATGCTTGAAGTTATTGTCCTGCTTTTGAGCATGAGACTAATAAAATCTATGAGTGGTTTCTTTAATTGCAGCTTTTCCATTGCTGTCGTGATCGCCTGGTAACTGACGTTGTTGAAAGCTCCTTCAATATCTAGGAAAGCTACTAGGTTATATTCTTTGTATTCGAGGGAGTATTCAATACTGCGAACCAGCGAATGAAGTGCTGTTTCTACTGATTTTCCCTTAGAGTAAGCATGTTGAGCTGTGGAAATGAGACATGGTTTTAGGTTATGTCTGATGTAAATTTCAATCAATCTTTCCAAGGTTTTAAGAAGGAAGGATGATAGGCTGATTGGTCGTAGATCTTTAGGGTTAACGTGGGAGGGTTTCCCTGCTTTAGGAATAAAGACTACTTTTGCCATTCTCCAGGCTTTGGGAATATATCTCAGCCTTAAACAGCTTGTCAGAATGATTTCCAATGGTGGAATGATCATGTCTGAGCATTTTTGTAGTTCGGCCGGGATGATTCCGTCTGGTCCTGGAGATTTATATGGATCAAAGCTATCTATGGCCCATTGCAGTTTTTCCCGCGTTATTAGATCAACTTAATCGCTTGTAGAAGCTTGAGACTCTGATGTTAAGTCGTTAAGTAAGTTAGAGCTACCTGGAAAGTGGGTGTCTAATAGCAGATTAAGAGATTCTTCATCTGTGGTAGTCCATGTGCCTGCATCTGTCTTTAAAGCACTGGGTATTGTTGGACTTTTTGAGAGAATTTTTCTGAGTCTTGAGGCTTCTGAAGTATTTTCTATTTTGCCACAGAAGTTTCTCCAAGAAGACCTCTTACTCTTCCTTAATTCTTTTTTATATTGCTTTAGAGCTTGTTTGTATAAGTCCCAGTCAGAAGGAGATCTAGTGTATTTAGATCTATTGAAGAGTTTGCGACAACTCTTTCTGAATGGTTCTAGTTCTTTACGCCATCAATGAGGTTTCTTTTTTCCCTTTGAAATGGTTACAGGGCATGAAATTCTCATTGATTCATTGAAGGCTTCAGTGAGATGATTCACAGAAAGATCTAGTTCATCTTTACTGGAGGAGCTTTTAAGAAGGTTGTAATCAAGTAATTGTGTTAGTACCTCCCTATATCGTTCCCAGTTTGTATTCCGGTGATTGCGAAAACCCGTAGATATGTTTGCCACATCTCTGAGCTCAAACTGAATGTACTTGTGGTCAGAGAAGGAATTTTCTTTTGAGACATGCCAGTTTGAAATCAGATTGTAGATCGAGTCAGAGGTAAGTGTAATATCAAGTACCTCTTTCCTATTCTTGGTTACAAAAGTGGGTTCATTACCAATATTACTTATGAGTAGGTTAGTGCTTAGTAAGTAATCAAATAAGGACTCACCTCTCTCATTTATGTCAGAGCTACCCCATACCGTGTGATGAGCGTTAGCGTCCGATCCAATTAGGAGACCAACTTTTTTCGACTGCGCGACCGCAATTGCCTTCCTCAAGGTGTCACCTGGAATTGGGCTGTCGTGGCCAAGATAGGAGGATATGAGCCAGTAGGTGGCTTTATCCGTTGTTAAGACAGCGGTGGTTGTGTCCTTGTCGCTGTAATTGGGGAGTAAAAATACATTTAAGTCATTTTTTACTAACATACATGACCTTGGTTCACCTTTCTCCGATGCATACAGTAGCTTGTAACCAGGAGTCCTGAGGCCTCTGATGATGGAATTTGAGACCCACGGCTCCTGTATCAAGACGATGTCATCCTTGTTTGTGTGCAGTCGGAGTGTTAGGTTGTTTGTGGCCATGATGGCGTGATGGAGATTAATCTGTACTAATCGCAGCATTGCTACTATTAGTCAGATTAACCTCCACCACTGTTTTATCGGCGTTTTCATCGTCTGAGGAGGAGTGAAGTAGGTCTTCCTCACTCAGAGTGATGCCTAAGGTGGCGTCTTCAGTCTCCATGTCGGAGTTACTGTCGACTGTAGGTTTAGCCTCCACGTCGGATGGCTTATTTGGGGCTGTGGAGGTCGATGGTTCCACTTGTGGTGTTGCATCGACCTCCATTATTGGTGGTAATGAAGCGTTTCCTTCCGCTGAAGGGGCTTCTGTCGGGGGCGTGTTAAGCAAATCTTCGTCTTTTTTGTATATACGGATCACGATTTCATCGAAACCATACCTAATCACGCCTTTGGTCGCGGCCAGTGGATCCAGTGATTCCCTATTGATCAACACGAGAGCTGATCTATAGTGACCCACTGTCTCCTTCTCAACCTTTGGGACTTTCCAGTCGTGCGTAGGCAGGTTTGGATTACTTGTTTTGATCAATTTCATGATCATATCTGGGCAGTTGTGTAGTGCCGGGACCATTATACGTGCTCTTGGCCGGCAAGGAATATTCTCCCTTGCAACAACCTCGAGCTTGGCACCCGGCCAGACTTCTGGCAAGCCATTGACAGCAGCCCTGTATAGATCGAAAGATCTCTGATCACCACAGGCGATGAGTTTGATACGATTTTGGTACCATCCTGCATCGGCTGTGTCTGGGAGAGGTCCCGGATTCTCCTCGATGACAGATAAAAATCTGAAACCGAGGTGAGCCCTGACGTTTGCCCATTGATCATGAGAGATGTTGCCATCCACATGACCCCTGTCAATGACCGCTGCTATGATCTTACCTTTTAGCGCGTCGCTAAAGGAAAGATCCTTATTGAAGGCTGTTGTGCTGTTTGAATGCACCTTCTGCCTTTTTGGTTCGGGCTTGTCGCCCTCGAAAGACCTATTGCGCTTTGATGTTGAGTCGCTGCAGGTCTGTTTGGTGATATTGCTAAGAAAGCCACTAGCCCACTCGAGTTTTCGCGTTTGCTCCGGGGTTCTTTCCGCCGCCGGTATGACACCGACTGCGGCTAGAATCCTCTCAGCATTGCGTTGGTCTCGTTTGGCTAGTGACTTCCTGGACTTCTTGCTGGCCGACCCAGAGCTATGTCCGTGTGACACAGTTGTGGGTCCACCATCAGAATTCGTCGCTACCGATACCAATCGGGGTGTGCCCCCACCTTTTGAGACAATTCCACATGTCGCAGATTTTGTCTCTCCGGATGGGGTGTCCCTTCTTGGGGTCGCTTGCGACGTCCTAGCAGGAGCGGGGAGGGGGTGGGGTGTGGAATTGCCGCCCTTGGGACAGCCGAGCGTCACAGCTGTACCACTGACGGGTACTTCCTTCAAGTATAGGTTGCGGCTAGTAGAGGGAGAAGGACTCCCGCTACTAGTGGCAACCACAGGGTTGCCAACACGTTCACACCTCTGAGTAGACTCGACAGCCTTTTCAGTGGATGTGACCGCATTGGCAGCCATGGCGCGATTTTTGTTATTATTCTTTAATGTTTTTCTGTTTGATGTTTTGTTTGGTTTCATTTTTGTTCCCACGAGTAAAGCGGAAAGACGGTCAGCCCCGGCAGAGCCGCTTGCCGGGGTAAGGCAGAAATATGACGGACCTTGCCACAGCATCCGAAAGAGCTCGTTAATGGCTGGTTTATCCCCCAGCCTTTCATTCTTCGGCACGGTTTTCGTACAAGTACGCTCACACCACCACTGAAATTAGGAACCTCTAAACTATGATTGAATTGGGTTTCCGAACGTTGCACTATTGAGGAGCTACAACAATTCGGCTATCCAACTCAACCTTAGCTAATCACCATCCTGCCAAAAACGCACAGGACTTCTGTGGTGATCATTGCCCGCCTGGCACCCACTTGGAGGGTTTGAATGAGGATTTTGCCAAGCCACTTAATAGGAAATAATAGGAAAAAACTTAATTTTTCGAAATATTGTCATTAGCACTTTTATCTTTAGGATTATTCCAATTTAAACTTACAATAGGAAATTTTTTTTACGTGGCCCGAATTGTCAAATTCAGAATTTGGACTTTTGTTGACGTTTTAAGGTATCTAGAATCTTAATCATAAATTTTCAGAGAGAGAAACGGATATGAAGCTAAAAAAATTGAGTGGGTGGTTTTCTTTCCATAGCAAATAAAAAAAAAAAAAATTACGCTAGCGACTTCAACTGCATATTATAAAGGGTGTCCCAAAATTAACGCAAGATTTGAATTTGCCGCCATTTGTGCAGTGAAGTTTTGGCAACCCTGAAAAAAAAAAGCAATTTGACAGCTAACAGTATAGGGTTATTAAAAATGGAGCGTTACACGAGAGAACAACGTGTCTTCATTATTAAAGAATATTTCAAAAATAGTAAAAGCTTGGCGGCTGCAGTTCGAAAATTTCATACAAAATATGGTCGGAATAGTGTTTTAACTTCGTCAACTGTGAAGAGATTAATTGAAAAATTCATGGAGACTGGATCCGTTGGAGACGCCAAACACACTGGTCGTCCAAAAACAAGCCGTTCAAATGTGAATGTCGAAGCAGTGCGTGAGAGTGTTGCTGACAATCCAGGAACCTCAATTCGACGTCATGGACAAGAATTGCAAATTTCAAGAACCTCTCTACAGCATATACTCACCAAAGATCGTGTCTTCATGCTTACAAAATTCAATTAACACAACAATTGAAGCCTAATGACCATGAACAGAGAAGAGAGTTCGTTGAATGGATTATTGAACATCAACAAATGGACCCTGATTTTTCGAGCAAAATCATCCTAAGCGATGAAGCACATTTTCATCTTGATGGCTTTGTCAATCGCCAAAATTGCCGCATTTGGGGTTCGGAGAACCCACATGTGATTGTCGAAAAACAAATGCATCCACAACGCGTCACTGTATGGTGTGGATTTTGGGCTGGAGGCATAATTGGGCCATATTTTTTTGAAAATGATGCTGGTCAAGCAGTGACTGTTACTGGTGCTCGATATCGCGACATGATTACACAGTTCTTTCTGCCAAAATTGGATGATATTGATGTGTCCAATATGTGGTTTCAACAAGACGGTTCCACATGTCATACAGCCCGTGAAACAATTCAATTACTGCATGAGACATTTCCAGGTCGTGTACTCTCTCGTTTCGGTGATCAAAATTGGCCTCCTAGATCGTGTGATTTAACACCATTAGACTTCTTTTTATGGGGTTATTTGAAATCACAAGTCTATGTCAACAAGCCCACAACCACCCGTGCATTAAAGGAGGAGATTCAACGCTGCATCAACGAAATTCAGCCACATTTATGCAGAATGGTCATGGAAAATTTCAACAAAAGAGTGCGCATGTGCATGCAAAGCCGTGGAGGCCATTTGTCCGATGTGTTATTCCATACATAACCCTATCCTATGTACTTTACGAGTCAATAAAAATATAACTATCAAAAGACTAAAAACGGCGTTTTCTGTTTAATTCAAATCTTGCGTTAATTTTGGGACACCCTTTACTTTATTGTGACGTGATACCAAATTGGTATAAATTCGAAAAAAAATCAAGTAATTAATTTAAAAAAAAATTTAATGGACTTTTTTTTAAGAATAGAAACGTACAAGAAAATAATTCTGAACACTAATAAAAATTGATTATTGAATAATAAACACACATATAAAGGGATATTACTACCCTTATTATGTAGAGACACAGTTCGAGCATTAGGAAAGTGAGAGAGGGTTAGAAAGGAGGAGTTGGTACTCTTTGGTTTTTAACTGAATGCCTGAGAAACACAGTGTGGTAAGGCTTTCCACATCCGCGTAGTACGGCTAAAGAACGAATCTCTGTACTTGACAGTACGACCGAAGTTGGGCTCGAGGGTATACTGATGAGTATTCCTAGAAGCGCGAGTATTATGGTTGAACTATTTAAGGGGATGAATGCAGCTGGCTACTTCTCTAGAGCTTGAACCGTTTAAATAATGGCAAATAAGGATGAGACAGGAAACTTTAAGACATATATAAGTCTTGAAAACAACAGTCAAATGAGAGGGGGAGAAAAACTTCTTGCATCGAAGACATCGCGTATGTGATGACGTTCCCCAAGAGTTGGTTGGTATATAAACCGAGAATATCGAGATGTTCAATCTCATTGATGTACATAAGTGCCATCCATGGATAATGACAAGGAGGTATAACTCGCTTTAACGATACAAGACAGCATTGGGTTCTCGTAGCATTTAATTCCGCGTGGTTTAATAAGCTAATACCATATTTTGTCGTTGCAGTTCCACATTCTAAGAATAGGGGTGTGAGTCTGAAAACGAATATGAAAACTCCAAGATCTCGGGAGTGAACATTTTGTTGGTTTAAAGATTATTGCATTCTATACAAAATATTGCTGTTTATGTTTAAAGAAAACTTACATATTTTGTGACTTTAAGTCGAATGGATTTTGGCAACATACTTAACAAAATAAAATATTTTTTTTTTTGTTTCTGGAAATACAAGTGTTTGAATAAGTATTTATTGTGTCATTACTTAATCTTCTTACGAAATTTTCAAAAATATTCCAGCTCTAATTTAGTAATTCGGAGTTTAGAACTACGTAAAAACAGACTCACGTCAGCCAAAAAAGACAAACCGAAAAATGAACGTTAATAAAAAAATGGATTGGAGTAAGAAGATAATCTAAGTATGCCTATGGAATGTATAGCCTGTAGGTACTGCGTGGTTCTCTACCCATCTATGTAGTTTTTAGTTGTTTCGGGTTTAGGTATGATGTTTACTTTTTTTCTATGATGATGTACATTTTTTGAAGTGTATTAACATGTGTGATGAAAAACTTTGAGCTGGAACCAATGTTTGTATTACATATCAGAATATTACAACAGTGCAGAGCGTTAGAAAGAGAAATGTTTGAAATATAGTAAGAACATCTTGGGGATTAGAATGAAACAAAGAATCAGAGTTTTGTATTAAAACAGAATAGAATTTAGAAGTGCAGCTTCGTGCTTTTTGCGAGGCTATAGACATCAGTTAAGCTTCAAATTCAAACATTTTGTAATTACAACTCATAAATATTTACGTATAATGAGCTGTTTAAATATATTACGCAAAGAATAAGACTTTACAAAAATAAGTTGGATGTTTAGGAAACAAAAGAGTTTCCATGAAAATGATTCCCCGTTCATTGTGATCTTTTTCATAGCCTAATTATGTGGTATTCAAAAGCATTTGAATCTTAAATAAATATTATGTTAAAAAGAGCCTGTTAATTTTGTAACATGTTCGTATCATAAAAATGTGAATTATATATTTTATGTTCCCTATTTCTTTAGTAACTCAAGAGAACTGAATTTTTCAACCAAAAAATATATTCATAAACTTTGTAAGGCATAAATTGTCAAGTTGAAACTCTAAATTTAAGGTAAAGGGCCTTAATACGAAAAGCGAATCGAACGTTCGGCCGAAAGCGAACATTTTTGAAATCACTCATTTCGCGAATCCCATTTCAATGTTCACTTAAAAAGCCTATTTTTGGAAAAAGACATGTCCCTCTATTTGAACAGCAAAGTTCACCGATTATAATTTGACCACATATTGGAAGTCCCAAATGTTCCTTTTAAGTCAAAATGTTTTATTCGCTTTTAATAAGGGCAAAAGGTACAAGCACGATCTAACTCGTTTGATATTTAACATAACCTTAATGTACATTTTTATTATAATCGAAAAAAGGGATTGATAGCTTTATTAACTTTAATAAATTGTCCCACAGCGCGCCACCGCGGCGCGTCGGTCAAATTAACTAAAAGTTTTTTTAACTTTCTGCAAAAAGTAAAATTTTCTTACATCTCACCTAATTTCTTTTCTTATTTTATTTACAACTCTTTTTTTATTTTTTAAATTTCTGATTTAAGAAATTAGCTGAAAACATTTCTAAAAACTAAAACTAGTTTAAAACAAAGTTAAAATAGAGAGATTTATACAATTGAATAAGCTCTCTCAATACCAGTAATTTTTCAACTAATAAAGTTAGCAAACATAGGTTAACCACACTGCTCAACATGACTCTTGTCAATTTAGTCTTACATTTTTACACTCAACGAACACAAAATATATTATGTTTGAATTAGATTATAAAATAACTATTATCTTTTTATGCAGCGATGAAATAGTTCAACATCAGGTCGTTTATAAAGCCACACATAACTTTATAAATATTACTCTAGATTAAATATTATTTTAGTTTCTATAGATGCCCTAAATCATTTAATTTTGTTTCAAAATAGAAGAAAAACACTTAAAAAATGTTTATGTACATTGATGTTACTGTTATTATTCAAAAAATTTAATTAAAAAAATAACATTGTGTAAATGATTGGCAAACAACAATTTAATAAAAATAAAATTTGGCAGTTATCTCTTTGTCTGAAAACAGTTTGTAAATGCTTAGTTCGAATCACAAATGATTACTATCATTTTTTTACTCTCTTATTTTCGGGAATGTAGTAAGGAGCAGAAAGAAAATTTCGTGTCACATCGCCAACAAGACTGCGATCCGATATAGTTTGTGCAGCACCATAAATTGCCAATTTACCTTCCACTGGTCGACCAGGATCTTTTAGAATTTCCGCAACATTCGCAGCTGTATCAGCCAAAAACTTAGCGGCCACTCCTTTTTTAGTGTGCATATCCGTTACGCAAATGTGAATTCTATTTTTAAAAATATATAAGACTAAAAAAAAAAACACGAATAAAAAATTATGATTTACCCAGAAGGAAATTGTAAAATATTTAAACTCCATCCTATTTTAGAAAGCGCGTCGGAAAGTCGAAAAATTTCAAAAACTTCCGACCCAATGGCAATTACAGTTGTTGCGGGCTTTCCAATCACATGTATTCCTTTTATTTTTCGCAGCCTTGAAAATATTTATTTTAGGTTTATGAAGTTATGGTCCATAAATTAACAGCGTTTTTTACCCATCTTCAATGAAACGTGATGTATCTAAAATACGCTTGGTTGCTTCTAAATATCCTTCTTCCCCGAACATCATCATTGTAGCCCAACAAGCTGCAATGATTCCACCAGCCCTTGATCCATTCACTGTTGGTGATCCATAGACACCACCTGGCCAATCTGTGGTAACGGTAAACTGATGATCACGAAACTTTTCCTCTGTATATATAATGACTGAAGATCCTTTTGGAGCAAATCCATACTTATGAGTATCCACTGAAATACTTGTTACTCCTTTGACACTGAAGTCAAAGGGTCTCACATAGTAGCCAGCTTTTTTCATGTAACCAATGACAAAACTACCAAGACATGCATCTACGTGCACTGGTATATTGTAATGAGCTCCGAGCTTTCCAATTTCTTCAATATCATCCATTGTTCCGTATGGAAAATTTGGAGCGGAACCAACGAGCTACAAAATATTTTTTTTGTTATGAAACTATGTGAAGTAATTGAAATTTGAGTAATTTAATCTAAATATTTGTATGTGTGAAATGATAAGATTTTACATTTATCATTTATGTAAAAAAATACTATTGCACAACAATAATATTAATAAATTTTGCGATTTAATGTTTCAACAGAAAAATTAAAATTAACTAAAATGCAGTTATTGTAGTACCCGTGGCATGATGGTTAGTGCGTTGGACTGTCATGCGAGAGGTCTTGGGTTCAATCCCTGCCTGTGCCACCTTAATTAAAAAAAAAAGAAGAGTTTTCACGGGTACTGCCTCTTGCGAGGAATTGACAAATTCTCCAAGAGTAATTCTTGTCATGAAAAAGTGCTTTCTCAAATTAGCCGTTCGGATTCGGCATATAAATTGTAGGTCCCCTCCATCCCTGACAACATTACTCGCACACAGGAATGGTTGAGAGTTGTAAGTCACTAGGCCCTGGTTCTCTACGGACTGTTGCGCCACCTAATTTATTTTTTATTTTATAAAATGCAGTTATTAACGGTTGGTTTTTAAATCATGTTGTCTCCATAGTTTTTGAGAAGAAAAATATTGTATTTGATTTAAATATTTAGCTGTTTTGACTTCCACTATTAAATGTGGTTATTATTTTGAAGCCAAATGCTAACAGTTGAAGTTCTGTTCCATGATGAAATTAAATTATAAAAACTACTCTCAATTTGTTGGTCATAAAGGGATTGCAAGTAACAGTGCACATAATTTACTTAAATATCACTTTTCAGAATCACAGTGTTTTGAATAATAAACAAAACTAAATGATTAAATTGAAACTCACCATAATAGTATTACCATTAATTGCATTTTTAAAGGCCGTAAGGTCAACTTCGGTTGTTTCTGGGTTAAGTTTTATTGAACGCACGTGGATTCCCAGGAACTGTCCGGCTTTATCGAAAGCAGCATGTGCGCTTTTTGGAACAATCATATTTGGTTTAGTAATGCCCTTTACTTCACGTGCATAGTCCCTATATGCTTTGCATGCTAATAATATTGATTCAGTACCACCTGTAGTCATCTAAAAATAAAGCAATTTTAATGAATTGTTTAGCTCAGTTAGTAAAACAAAAAACATACTGTACCAGATGTATTTTCATCACCGTTGAATAATGTACTTATCATTTTCACAACTTCGGCTTCCATTTTACATATACCCGGAAATATATCAGGATGAAGAGGATTTGTATATGATGCTTTTCCATACACTTTTGTTATCAGGTCAACAACATCTGGATCATATCCATAAACAGTTCCAGAAACACGTCCATCTTGCCAATCATAGTTACCCTTCTGTATGTGTTGGTCAACTAAGGTAAAAATTTCTTCTTTCGAAAAACCTTTCTCAGGTAGTTTGTGGGAGTAAACGAGCCCGTCACATCTCTTGACCATATCTTTTCGAAATTCATCACGAGTACTACCAATTTCTTTTTGGATGCGTGCCTTAACCATTGGTAGTTTTTTTAATAGACGGAAGAAATACTTTTTTGTACGTCTGTATACACCTTTAAAAAAGTTTGTTGAATTATTATCATTTTCATATATTTACTTATTCTACGATATAATCAACATACACTAAAATCAAAATTTTAAGTTCTAGAAATAAATTTGTGGGTTAAATAAGCCAAAAACAATTTCTTAAAAATGATTCTATTTAAACTTATATCTAGGTTATAAAAAGTCTGATTAAAAAATCTACAAGAAAGACTTAAAGGGTCAAAAAGCGCAAAAAGTTACCTTGAACACTTTCATACAACACAAGCATATTTCAACTAACTTCAGTAAAGGGATTTAAGAGTATAAGGATATTTAAAATCTACGGAATTTCTATTTAAAAATCCCAACATTGAATTAGCTTTGGAAATAACAGTAATGTAAGTTTCTCATCAAGGATGACACCAAGATCCTTACCATTACGAACGATTTTAAATTCAACATTTTCCAATGAATATAATGGAACTATGACACACATTTATCTATATTTTATTAAAAATCATTAAGATTACACCACCTACAAAATTCATTATGATCATTTTGGAAGAGCAGGCAATCATTGACACTAGAAATAACAGCAAACGAATTTGATGTCATCTGCGAATAAGAGACATTTGCAGAATTGCAGAATTTTAGACACATCATTTATGTAAATAAGAATGATAGGAGGACCCAGATATCTTCAAGAACACTAGAGGTAACTTGGTTACAATCATCAACAATTGCAAATTGGTTACGAGCAAATAAATATGAACCAAACCATTTCAACAATAGTCCACTAGTTCCATAGGACACAAGTTTTCTTAAGAGGATTTTTAAGTTGACCCTACTAAAAGAATTTGTTTAGATCTTCTAATCAGTTTATACAGAAGTTCGTAAGTTCAACCAAATTTGAGACAGTAGATCTGCCCTTCCAAACCCATGTTGGAAATCACACACAAGACAATCTAGCATCTTTGAAATGATGGAAAGTTTAGAAATGGGTCTAAAATTTAGCCTCGCATTCAAAAGCATTAATGTAGAGAAAATATAATAATATTATTGAATACTAGTATAGTACACCAAGAAGTGCTATCAGTTCCGAATGCTGAAGAATACAATCATTTATCTGCCCGATTAACAGTAAAAAGTTAAGCATAATTTTATATGAACACAAAGTTTTGAGCGAAGAAAGCAAAATGAGTTTTTTTCTAGAAATTATAGCCATTATTATTCATCGAAATTCTTTAAAGAAATAGTCCAGCGGTGTTAAATCGCACAATTTTGTATTCCACGCTACGAATTGAGAAATGCGATCACCAAATGTTTTTTTCAACAAATTGATAGTGTAAAAAACACCCGTTATGCATATGAAAACATGGCAAAACAAAATTTTTTATAAGGTCAAACTTCATACATAAATAAGTCAGCAAAATAAAGTTTATTTCCAAATAGCAATATAATGGGCCTGTAAGTGTGAACAGTTTTTGTGTAGGTGCGTTTGTTTATTGATGCTCAATATACATATGGGTGTATAAATATTTAACAATACCTTTATGTACACATTATCTGTTAAGAAATTCAACACTCACTTCTTAAACTTTAAATATTTTATGCAAGGCAAATATATTTAATTGGACGTGGTACGAGTATCATGCTTTTAGTTATCAGCCCAGATAACATAAGTTATGACTTAAGGTTCGTTCTTAAATTCCTATACCTGATTAGGCACACTTTAAAAAAACATCAAGGTTAATAGGTGCTTAGATAAAGTGCTATGCATCTTTAATCTCGATCCCGGTTCGAATTGATTAAAATTAAGTACCTACAAGCCCTACTTACTTTCATCCTGATTTATGAAGTTCCAAAGCCAAACTGTGGTAAGAACGTTGATTGCGGTAATCGTCATAATTTGCCATGGTTCCCGATTTCCAAATGCATTATTTATTCCTTTTGTAAGGACCTTTGCACAGTTTTCCATTTTAAATTCTTATTTATGAATCTCTTTCGTTTTATCGCTTTGAACGGAAATAGTGATTTAATTGTTCACTTAAGGTGTTAAACTGAAAACAAGCTAGAGAAGTGTAAAATTGTAGTTTACTGTTCTGCTTTTATCGTCAACCGACTATCAGTCAATTATTCAAGATTAAAACTTTTTTATTTGATTTTTTTAAAATCTTTTGTGATAAGGATATGAATTAGAAAGTAATTTAATCAACTTAAACGGCTTTCATGTTGTATGAGAACAATAGTTACCAGCTTGTTATTACTCTGTTACATTGACCATATACATATATTTTAGGAATAACTTACAATACAAGCATTATTATATGAAAGTATGAACAAAGGAGCTGTAGACGGTTATCGCTTTGGTTGACTTTTATTAGATCATGAATGATCTAATAAAAACTTTATTGAGGCTTCAAAAGTATTGCAGAATTTCGAATTTTTTCATAGAAATATTATATATGTAGAATGTTTTTTTACCGATTTGAATTGGAACAATGTCTGTTATATAATATAATTCTATTAAATCACATAGAATCTAGGGTATAGGTAAATAGATTTTACAAATGTTAATTTACAAATAATACATAGTGTTTGATCAATAACAAAATAAATATCGTTTCGGTGATTTTGACAACCCAACATTGACCACGGTTGGGAAAGTTAATACAATAGTAGTTTTTCGATACATTTCTACATCCACATATTTATGGTTCAAAAAAGTAGTAAGAAATTCTGTACAGTTTTTATGGTATTCGAAAAATATCCTCAAAATGTTAAAAGTCAATAACATAAACTGATTTTAAAATGGATGTAATTTAATTTCTATTGCTCTCAGCTTACTCATTGTGAGTGATTCCAGTGTTCTAATAATTAAATCGAAAAATGCTTTGCATTAAAGTTTTCGAAAAGGTCTATGCTAACAATGCAATATTTGAATTTCGAAATTAAACTCATGTTCTTCTATGGCATTATGCCTTAATGAAATAAATAATGTGTAGGAAAAACTTAAAACCTTAATTCATTGTTGATGTTGAAAGCAAAAATACGTTGAAAGGCGCCTTTTCATCCCTGTGATTTACAAAGACAATAAGTACGAAGTTGGTTGCAAGTTGAAATCAAAAGAGTGCATTCGAACCTTAATATCAAAGACACTTCATATTCATATGGAAGAATGAAACCGTACAAGGTTTTTTCTGTTAAGCTTATCTCTGAGTTTCGTTTCTACAAAATAAAGAATTCACTTTGATAGATAAACAGAATATTTTTATAAATACAGATTATTGAAAGTACTATAAACTAAAACCCATAAAAGCCCCCTTTAAACAATTTTTTCCCACATCCGTCGTGCTCTGCCTTCGTTCAAAATAGCTGATTTGAAAAGAAACCTCCGTACAAAAATTGCCAAAATTTGTATTTTATTATTAATTATTATTACATTTCCGCAAAACTTGTATATTAAATTTGTTCTGCAGAGTGAATTAATTCATTTCACGAATTTTATTCCTACATTTACGCCAATGAGTCCTCTCAGAAGTATTCAATGTGAATACCTGAGTTTTAATTAGTATTGTCTTAATATTCACGTGATAATTCTCATCTTAATATTGAGATGAACAGCAATATAAAATTTATGGTACTTATACAAATTTGATATTCAGAACTCTACATTCAATATTGAATTGTTGCTAAACGAGTCCATTTTCGATTTGAAGTTTACATACAAAACTCTCTATTTGAGTGTTCTTGGTTTACATATCACTTTTTCACATCTTTTAATCATAATCATTTCATTTGGCTCTGAAACATTTAACATTTTGAGTTGTGTTGTTTTGGATTTGGATATATCCTTGTTTTTTCGTTTGATTTTTGAGATGATGAGCTATATTTCGAGAAATGCTTCTTTAGCAAGAGTAAGTAGATTGAATTCTAGTTATGTTCTTAGTGATACATTTTGTTTAATTTTAGATCTTAAACTCTGTACGTTTTATAAACACTTCAAGTTCGAAGTCACCTGTTGAAAACGATGATTTGACAATTGTTTCTGAAAGCGATGGAGTTCGAGAAATTCAGCTTAACAGACCGAAAACAAGGTGCAATATGCTTCCTTTTGCTTAATTGTTTATTAATTTCAGGTGACGTATGTAGGTACTTCTTCTATCTACCCACATTGTTAGGTTTTTGTTTTTTAGTAAACATCAGTTTTATTGCTACTCATGTATAATTATTTGAATAAACACAAATACAAATGTATTTAGATAAGGAGTTCAAAAGATGTTCAATACTTGAGCAAAAGCTTCTTCAAGCATTTATGGCGCATAATAATGTGTAGATATTTGATTCTTTTTTAGCGACTTATCATTTTATAATAAAGGGTTTTACTCAAAACCCGAACAGAGAATCTAAATAAAACAGAACAAGGTGTCGGACATGTTAATTATTGTATTAAGTTCTAAAATATAAATAAATAAAATATGTGAACAGAACTTTACCTAATTTATGCCCATTTGTTTTTGTATGATATTTAAATGTTAGTTGATTTTACAACATGCAAATATTTATAGTATAAAAAAGACTACAAATTTTAAAAATTTGCATTTTTTGCTAACTTAGACTGTTATTTAATTTATGCACAAGAGAACTTCGCAAGCTAGTCTACCTAATGGTAATGAACGTTTGTTGTTTTTTGTAATCGTCATAAATTATCAATCGTCAATATGCACGGTGTCATTTTTTTTAGGTGTCTCTATTACGACCCAAAGTTTGTCAAATTTAAATCTTATTAAAAGATTTAAAGTATGATTTGCCCTCAACTAAAGGGATTTTTCCTTCTTGATCGCATCCTAAAGTCCTTGCTTCTTTGCAATACTCCAAGCAGATGTTACCGAAAATGAATTATATTTCGCTTTTTCCGGTTGGCCATTCCACTCCTACTCCAAGTTCAAATGATACAGCTTTAAGAAATAGCACACTTTGCAGGAACAAAAAATGTGCGTTATTTTAAATGACCAATCTAAATTTTGTCTAGATATGTTGCTCACACCAACTGACAGGGCAAAAAAGTCAACTTTAAATTATAAGCCACAGCTGTTGGTTGTTAAAGTCATTCTATTGCATATTTATAGTGGACGCAAAAATAGCACACTTGAACTGAACTGAAGTGAGAAAGTAGAACATAAGAACTTACGTTAAACATAAATATTTAAATTTTTCAGAAAATGGGCCTAAGGCCGATCCTTTCAAATGTATGGTGTTAACATCTTCAAAAAAAACTTGTAAGAAAACGAAACAACGATGCTAAATTATATGGTGGAGATAGCAAAAAAAACCTTTTATTTTGAAAGAAGAAAAATATTAGCTCGTTTGTCAATTGCCAAAACTCATTTCAAAAAGAGCCTTCTATTTTTGAAAACGTAATAAAAAAACATTTGTTCATCGCCCGGAAAGCCATGCTTACAATTTCCAATTATACCTTAAAATTATTAGTGGGTAAAATAGGTGAAAAGATGGATACATTTTCATATCTGAAGATTTAACCATGTCTGGAATTGCTGATAATGTAGCATTTTCTAATATTGACGAAGCAGTTTCAAATTTCTATAAGATCTTTAATAATTGTTTAGACAAAAATGTACCTTTAAAGAAATCAAGAAATACAAACTTTAGCCACCCTTGGTACACGAAAGAAATGCGTTTGAACAAGTTGTTTGTGAAAGTGTAGCATTTTTTAGTAAAAATCTCATTTGCGAACAGCAACATGGTTTTGTGAAAAAAAGATCAACCGTTACTAATCTCCTCACATTCTCAAACATATGTTCAAAAGCTTTAGAACAAGGTTATGAAGTTGACTGTATATACACTGACTTTTCCAAAGCTTTTGACCAACTTAGCCACGGAATTATTTTATTTAAACTTAAAGCTCTTGGTTTTCCACCATTTTTCTTAGCTTGGATCAAATCATACCTTGAAAACAGATCCTATGAGGTAAAATTTAGAAATTGTCATTCTGAACATTTTGTTGCTCAATCTGGTGTTCCCCAGGGAAGCCATCTTGGCCCTTTTCTATTCATCCTGTCTATAAACGACGTATCGTCTTGTCTACGCTCAAGTGATGTTCTTATTTTTGCTGATGACATGAAAATTTTTAAGATAATAAAGTCCACCCAAGATCGCATCCTTTTACAAGCCGACATTGATAGTTTCACATTCTGGTGTGGGAAAAATAGCCTTTCACTCAACCCTTTAAAATGCCAGACGATAACTTTTACTAAAAAACGAATCGGTAGTGTATTTGATTATCGTATATCTCAGCAAAAACTCTGTCGCGTCTCAACATTTAAAGATTTAGGTGTTCATTTCTGTTCAAACATAGAATTTACACATCACATTAATTTGATTGTTAATAAAGCAAGTTCTATGCTTGGTTTTATAAAACGCTGGGCAAAGGAGTTCAATGATCCCTATGTTACTCTTTCTTTGTACAATTGTCATGTTCGTCCTCATCTTGAATATGCTTCGCAGGTATGGACTCCCTTTTACGAAATTCATAAGAAACGTATTGAATCAATTCAACATAATTTCATTCGCTTCGCCTTAAAGGGTCTTCCGTGGGAAGATCCTTATAATCTGCCTCCCTATGAACATCGTATTCAGCTTCTTCAATTGCAAACTCTCCATTAAAGGCCTGTTAATAATGATTTAATATTTTTTCATCAACTTATTAATGGTGAAATTGATGCACCTTATTTGCTGTCTTGTATACATTTAAATTACCGAGGCGGAACTCATCACTTGCGTACTTTTGACTTTATAAAGGGTGTCCCAAAATTAACGCAAGATTTGAATTAAATAGAAAACGCCGTTTTTAGTCTTTTGATAGTTATATTTTTATTGACTCGTAAAGTACATAGGATAGGGTTATGTATGGAATAACACATCGGACAAATGGCCTCTACGGCTTTGCATGCACATGCGCACTCTTTTGTTGAAATTTTCCATGACCATTCTGCATAAATGTGGCTGAATTTCGTTGATGCAGCGTTGAATCTCCTCCTTTAATGCACGGGTGGTTGTGGGCTTGTTGACATAGACTTGTGATTTCAAATAACCCCATAAAAAGAAGTCTAATGGTGTTAAATCACACGATCTAGGAGGCCAATTTTGATCACCGAAACGAGAGAGTACACGACCTGGAAATGTCTCATGCAGTAATTGAATTGTTTCACGGGCTGTATGACATGTGGAACCGTCTTGTTGAAACCACATATTGGACACATCAATATCATCCAATTTTGGCAGAATGAACTGTGTAATCATGTCGCGATATCGAGCACCAGTAACAGTCACTGCTTGACCAGCATCATTTTCAAAAAAATATGGCCCAATTATGCCTCCAGCCCAAAATCCACACCATACAGTGACGCGTTGTGGATGCATTTGTTTTTCGACAATCACATGTGGGTTCTCCGAACCCCAAATGCGGCAATTTTGGCGATTGACAAAGCCATCAAGATGAAAATGTGCTTCATCGCTTAGGATGATTTTGCTCGAAAAATTAGCCGCCAAGCTTTCACTATTTTTGAAATATTCTTTAATAATGAAGACACGTTGTTCTATCGTGTAACGCTCCATTTTTAATAACCCTATACTGTTAGCTGTCAAATTGCTTTTTTTTCAGGGTTGCCAACACTTCACTGCACAAATGGCGGCAAATTCAAATCTTGCGTTAATTTTGGAACACCCTTTACATATTGACTTCCATAGGACTAACTATGGAAAGAATGAATCCTTAAGTCGAATGAGCATTTCATATAACTTAAACTGTTCATCGATAGATTTAAATTTAAATAAGGTGGGATTAAAATCATTGTTTAGAACCAGTGCTCCACTATCGTAATCGTCTTTATTATATTTTTTGTTGTTCTGTAATATTTCATGTTAAATGTTAATTATGTTTTGTATTTTGTGCGTGTGTTAGGCTTTAATTGTATTATTATCTTGCTAACAACTAACACATGCACTAATGATGAGCCTCTGATCGTAGTGTGACGCTTGCTGTAAGCTAACTACTTTCTGAAAATTCTGAAGTGTATAAAAAAAACTCAAAACTCTTTTCACTTATGTTATAGCCAATTACTGTAGTACAGTTGAATCATAAATAGTAGTTTTTTAAGGATAATCCTGTGGTTTTATACTAAATGTACAATTTTCCATTTTATAATAACAACTGTTAAATTTTGTTTTTAACAAAGGAACCCTCTTTCCATGGCAATGATGGAATCGATTCTTAATGGAATAACTAAAAACATAAGTGATGAAGCCCTGCGTTGTATTGTCATTTCATCAACTGGTCCAGTTTATTCCGCTGGTCATAATTTAAATGAATTGGTGAGTTCTTTTACCACGTTACGTCTGAAATTCTTTGTTAATTTAATTTTTAAAAAGAAACCTGAAAAAGGTCCTGATTGTCAACGTGAAGTCTTCGATAAATGTGCAGAGCTGATTCATAAAATACAAAAAGCTCCCGTGCCAATCATAGCTAAAGTCGATGGCTTAGCGGCTGCAGCAGGTTGTCAATTTGTTGCATCTTGTGATTTGCTCATTTGCACAGAAAGAAGTTCTTTCTCTACCCCAGCGTGAGTAAAATACATATTTTATAAGTAATAAGGTTCCGTAGCTATAATTTTTCATCATAATTCTTTCAGGGCCAGTTTCGGTATTTTCTGTCACACTCCAGCAGTAGCAATATCTCGGGTTATGCCTCGAATGAAGTCATCTTATATGCTTTTCACAGGATTTCCAATAAGTGCCAAAGACGCTTATATATCAGGTATTTAATTATAATTGATTTGTTCGAGTACAAACAAATTAATTATTCTTAATTTATCTGATGCTTATGTTAAGGCTTCTGAGGTGCGTAAGTTGGAGTGAAATTGAAAAATCCGAATTCACACTGCTGTACTATTATCACAATTGATTTTCTGTTTGTTCATACTCTATTACTTCCTGTTATTACTTCTTGAAATTATCTGAATTGTATTGGCACAACTACGTTTTTTTTTCCGAAATTCGTTATCCTCATTTAAATTTAACTTCGTGCAACTGTGTTCCTTTAATAATTAAGATTTATTTATTTTTGATTTAAGTATGTTAAGACTGAAATTACAGGTACGTACCAGTCGTGTGAATCGGGATAAGATGACTTTTGATATTTGACAGTAGCATGTTATTCAATTTATAATTTTAAATACAAACAAATTTTCTAAAATTCAAAATCGTAGAAAAGAAAATTTAGCTTATTATTCATACTAAATACTTTTTTTCTGTAATGATTTTTGCTAGTCAAATGTTAGTGTTCAAAGAACATTGTTTTATTACTAAAGTACAATATACGCCTGTCCACCAATAGTTTTAAAAAATTGTTTGATACTTTTATGCATATAATTTGTTTTGGCAATTTTAATCCTTTTTTTTTTAAAGTAAAAAAGGTAAAATTTAATTAAATTTTTTATATAATGATGTGTTCTTACAAACATGTTTTATTATATGAGGCCAAACAATTTTATCTCATTTTTGAAATAAGACCGAACAGTAACATATTAAAAAATAACATGAATTGAGACAGTTTTCTTTTTAAATGTTAAGTTAATGTTCTTTGATTCTTGCATTGAATCATATTTGAAAGATAGGATTGTTCGCCCAATTTCTCCCACATCCAAGTAACATACCGCTGCATGTGGGAAGTCCCGTTCAAATAAACACAGTAAATATAAGTAAAATCTTACATGTATGAGACACGGATAAAATAAAGTTTATCAAACATAATTCCTTTAAAAATATGGACATTTTATAAGAATTGCATGCTACTATCAAAGCAGGCACTATTTTTCTTTGACTGAAGTGTATGAGGCCAACCTAATTTCATGTTTTTTTTTTTTTTGTAGATCATGGTGAAAAACCTTGGTCTAAACGATGGGAAAGAAGGACTTAATAGCTTTTTGGAGAAGAGGAAACCAAAATGGACCCATTCCTAGTCGAAAAATTTGACCTACTTGCTAATTCTACAGAAAATGCATTTGGTTGTGGTGATATTTTATATGAATATACATAATTAAAGTTAAACTTTCTTTGCAAATCTTTTTTTTTAAATAAGCATAATCATAATATAAAGAGGTTGTTTAAAAAATGTTACAAATGTAATACATATTTTCTAAGATTCTTGTTGACAATTATTTTTCTTTTAAATGTGCTTAACATTAGACTTAGACCGAGTCACATGACAGTCTTTTAGGTGGGCGCATTTTCTTGGCAGACGTAGCCGGACTTTTGAAAAACCACTTAAGTTGGTAGTATCTGAAAGCCCTCGACTTCCTGAGTTTGAATATGTAGGTACATAGCAGACATATATGTAGGTGTCCGCATTCTCCTGACAGACGCGATTTAAATTGCAGATTTTTGAAACAAATCTTCGATTAACAGATATGTATAGCCCAATAAAATATATCGCAATAGAAAGCTTTTGTATACCATATTATGTACAAACATATTGAAGAAAACAACGTTTTTTAACCGAATAAACTACATTTTTCATAAGATAAGATTAGTTTGAAGGCAATATTTTTATTTTTTGCCAAGATATTCAAGACAAAACCAATTTTTACCAACTTTAAGTAGGGTTTTTTGGGTTTTAATTCAATTTTTCTATTTTTTTTTTAAATTATACTAATTTTGTTACATTACATTACATTTCACACTACTCAGCTCATAAATGTACAGAGTAGGGAACACAGAACCTTGAGCGACTAAGACTATATAAGGTGATAACAACACAAGACATTGGGCAGGTTCAGCCGACATAAGGGACTTGAAAGTAAGGCAAGTTTCTAGCATCTGATTGGCCAGCTGCCAAAAAGTTGCCTTCCAATTAAGGCAACTTTATTGGAAAGTTGACTGGAAAGTTAGTCAAGAAAAATGGGCAGGTTCAGACAACATAGGGGACTTCATTTGCAGTCAACTTCATTCTTTGAACGTAAATTTTGACCAAGGCAACTAGTTAATTTTTCAAGTGTCATGAATTTCAAATTCAGAACTATACTTCACAAACCTCTAACTTCAAGTTCATAGTACAAACATTACCAAAATCATTATTGTCTACAAAACACTCCTCAGGCAAGCTAAAAGTCCATCACGATTTGTATTTTGTATTGTAAAGAAATATTACTTATTTCTTTTCCAAATTAACAAGGAACCTTTTAACAGAAAGCATTAAACGAAGTTGTGCAGAAAATAAATAAATCATTGAGTAATAAAGTTCAGCTTTTAGTTGAATGAAAAAAACATGATCAATTGTCATTTTGACATAAGTTGACTTGACTTGATAGTAAGGGAGATTTTTCTTGCCTAACTTTCCAGTCAACTTTCCAATAAAGTTGCCTTAATTGGAAGACAATTTTTTGGCAGCTGGCCAATCAGATGCAAGAAACTTGCCTTACTTTCAAGTCCCTTATGTCGGCTGAACCTGCCCAATCTCCCTAACTATCAAGTCAAGTCAACTTATGTCAAAATGACAATTGATCATGTTTTTTCATTCAACTGAAAGCTGAATTTTATTACTCTATGATTTATTTATTTTCTGCACAACTTCATTTAATGCTTTCTGTAAAAATCTTCCTTGTAAATTTGGAAAAGAAATAAGTAATATTTCTTTACAATACAAAATACAAATCGTGATGGACTTGTAGCTTGCCTGAGGAGTGTTCTGTAGACAATAATGATTTTGGTAGTTTTTGTACTATGAACTTGAAGTAGAGGTTTGTGAAGTAAAGTTCTGAATTTGAAATTCATGACACTTGAAAAACTAACTAGTTGCCTTGGTCAAAATTTACGTTCAAAGAATGAAGTTGACTGCAAATGAAGTCCCTTATGTTGTCTGAACCTGCCCATTAATACAAGACAGAACAGAAGGACAGATTCAGATTCTTTTATTGAGACTTAAAGGTATGGTTACATGATTTATCTTATTAAAAATACGAATGTATTTTTTGATCTTTTTAGCGTTCTGAATGATTTCAGATTATTTTATAGGAGGCTATAATGTATGGCTCTCACTTATGATAGAAATAATGAAAATGTCAACATGACACTAATAAATATCGGGTGATTTTTTTGAGGTTAGGATTTTCATGCATTAGTATTTGACAGATCACGCGGGATTTCAGACATGGTGTCAAAGAGAAAGATGCTCAGTATGCTTTGACATTTCATCATGAATAGACTTACTAACGAGCAACGCTTGCAAATCATTGAATTTTATTACCAAAATCAGTGTTCGGTTCGAAATGTGTTTCGCGCTTTACGCAAATTTTATGCGTTTTTTTTTTTAAAAAAGTTCTCAAGCTCTTAAAAAATCACCCATTATATTAAACAATGTCCTCTTTTCAATGGAGGACAATAAATACATAATGGGTGATTTTTTAAGAGCTTGAGAACTTTAAAAAAAAAAAAACGCATAAAATTTGTGTAAAGCGCGAAACACATTTCGAACCGAACACTGATTTTGGTAATAAAATTCAATGATTTGCAAGCGTTGCTCGTTAGTAAGTCTATTCATGATGAAATGTCAAAGCATACTGAGCATCTTTCTCTTTGACACCATGTCTGAAATCCCGCGTGATCTGTCAAATACTAATGCATGAAAATCCGAACCTCAAAAAAATCACCCATATAAGAAAAATATTATAAGAGTAGCTCTTGCTCATGGAGCTGTGTTACAATAACTTTTGATGCGCAAGATCAATAATACAAAGACTATATGACATTATTTTACAAATAAAAGGTGAATATACAATCATGGAAATAGGAAGAAAATAAAGAAAGAGTTATGGAAAATGATTTTTCCAAACCCACCATTTCTGGTTTTAGTTACTTGTAGGTTAACATATAAGAACATATTAGTTTTCTTTTGATAATACATTTGTGAGCAATAGTTTTATGATCGTTCACTATATATATAATTTTTTTTTTTTTTTTATTATTTTATAAATCTTTTAAAAGCTAAGTTAAATATGATAGAAACATAAATATATATACTTAAATACTAGGTAAGAAAGATAAGCTTTGCCAACCAGTTGCGAATGGTAAAAATATAATGTAGATTTTCTTGTATTTCGTTAAGGAATTTGTTAATATAATATAAAATCCTTCCTTGTTGTCATTTAATTGTTTTTTTTTTTGTTTTTTTTTTTTTTTTTTTGTGATAACTCGGCTATAAGCGAACGAGCCTGTTTAGCCCCTATTTTGGCCAATAGTGGCTTTTCGATAAAATTCTATCTGAGGCCCATCGGCAGAGAGATCAATCTCTTTATTGAGGAGACTGAAAGGAGAGAGGTAGGGGGAGTCATCCAGCCTCAAAATTCTCTGAGAAGTGTTTAAATGTTTGATTAGATCGTTTTCATTAAATTGCATTTTATCTAATGATTTAATTAGGAGGGATGTGACATATTTAGCAAACGGAATGATTTTGGCATCGCTGTAAATATGAGAGTTAGAGTAACTCTTATTTCGCGATTCGTAATGTTTGTTAATACACAGTCTTAAGATTCTTCTTTCTTGCTTCTCCAACTCGCCGACGACTGTTGGTGAGATGGAAAACCAAACGGGAAATCCGTAACAAAGTACTGGTCGAATCATTGTTTTGTAAAACAGGGTCTTAACTTTATTATTTAACATCTTGCTTTTGAGTAATGGCATTAATTTAAATGTGACGTTTCTAGCTTTTGTATTTGTTTTCCTAGCATGTTCGTTGAACTTAAAAAGATTATTGAAATTAATTCCTAGGTACTTGAGGGAATTTTCAAATTTCACACTGTTATCGTTCAGATGTAGGTATAGATTTTTGCTCTCGTGTACTACGCCCTCTACACCTTTGCCGCTCGCATTCCTGGTGCAAATACATTTTGATTTTGCTGCGTTTATATTTATTCCCCATTTCTCATAAAACCTTGAGATTAAGTGAAGGTGGTTTTTTAAGTGTCTAAGTGCATCTAGCGGGTAAACGGAACTTGCATAGGCGAGAGTATCGTCTGCGTATAATATTGCTTGGGAAACTAGAGTGTTGGAGGTAAATAAGGTGTGGGGGAAGTCATACATGAAGATGTTATACAATCTTGGGCCCAATATTGAGCCTTGAGGGACTCTGCTAAAGGAACATGCGGAGTCGGATCTCGTATTTTGTATCTGGATATAGAATGCTCTGTCAGAGAGAAAACTTATAAGTATATTAACTAAATGTCTGGGGTATTGCAGTTCCAACAATTTATAAATTAGTCCTTTCCTCCATACTCCGTCGAATGCCTTTTCCACGTCTAGAGAGCAGGCCGTGGTACATTTTTTATCTTTTAAGTTATCTGTAATGTCTTTATGAACTTTCAATAGGGCATGGACCGTGGAATGACCCTTACGGAAACCAAACTGACGGTCCGGAATAAATTCTATATTTTCTTCCACATGGTTATCAATTTTGTTTAGAATAATTCTCTCCAATAGCTTTCCCAAATTGGATAACAAAGAGATCGGCCTAAAATTTTGGATATCCATACAGTTACTTTTTTTTTGGAGTGGAATCAACTTGGCAATTTTCCATGAACTAGGGAAATATCCATTATTAAGGCAGTTTTTGAATAATATTACTAGAAATTTCAGTGCTGTTGAAGGCAATTTTTTAAGGATGAAGTTAGAGATGCCGTCCGGCCCGGCTGACTTTTTCCCGTTCTTAATTTTAATGAGATTGACAACCTCTGAGAAGGATGTGAAGAATTCCCTGGCTGGGTGACCGAATGATGGATCTTCGGTGCTGAATATGAAAATGTTTGGTGGAATCTCGTTTATTGCTGTAGTGACTGTGGAGTGGACATTGTTAGAGAAAGCTCGGTCAAGGGGCGGAACCTTTTCTTTAAAGATTTCAGTAAAGTATTTTTTGAATTGTTCGGCAATTTCTTGTTCGGAGTTAAAAAGGAGTCCATCGACTGAAAGTTTTCTGCAAGTGAATTTTTGATTTTTTCCCACAAATCTATGGGCCTCTTTGAAGGCCTGAGGGCTGGGTTTGATTTGGGACAATTTTTCCGTGAATTGATTACTCAGCCAGATTTTGACTTTGTCTTGAATGATTTTTTTTAATAAGGAGATTTTTTTTTCTAAGGCCTTGTATTCCGTGGAGGAACGGTTATAAGTACTGTGAAAGATCGATTTAAGATTTTTTTGCCATTTATACTTGGTGTTATACAGAATTTTAATGTTTTCCGGGAGAGAATTATACTTTTTAAATTCTTTTGGACGTAAGGTAGAATATGTGTTAACTACATCGTTGATTACGGTGTTGAAATTGTTAATATGGCTATCAATAGAGTTATTGCTAAGGCAGGAATCTATTGGGGGCAATAAATTGCGAAGATTGTCTTCAATCGACCTTTGAAAGTTTGGCCAGTGAGTGTTCTTGAAGCATTTTGTATGGATTGGGATGTGAGAAATGATTTCTAACTCTGTGAAATCGATTTTCAGTGCAAGTAGGAAGTGGTCGGAGAACGACGGCAGTGTATTTATTGTATAATTGGGGTTGATTAGATTGATAAGATCTGATGAGATGATGAAATGGTCAAGAAAGGATGGACCTTTGGGAAAGGAGGGTGTATCAGTATTAAGTCTAATGAACGCAGGGGCCGATGAGGCTAACCAGGTGGTAAGAGATCTTCCATTTTGGTTGATTGAAGAATCACCCCAGGACGTGTGTTTGGCGTTTAGGTCTCCTCCGAATATACAACCGTCGAATGCGTCAGAAGTGGATTTTAATTTATCCATATCATCCATAAATAGAGTGGGGGGGCAATTTCCGGGTATGTAAATAGAACCTATTAGAATTCTTTTAACGGATCCAGCAAATCTAAGATTAATTCCTGCAAGAGCTGTAGGAAAAGTGTTGCAATTAGATTGAATTGATTCGAATTTTATATTATTTTTTATGAGAAGTGCCACTCCTGGGACTTTATCATTCCTTAATGAATCTAATGGATGGAAAGTATCTATAATGGGGGAAATGATTGGATTTTAGCCATGTTTCTTGTATACAGGCTATATTAGTGTCTGTAGCTAGAAGGGATCTTAGAAGATCGACCCTTCTGCTATGATCTATCATGGACTTAATGTTATAGAACAGAAGGACAGAAGAGAAAGAACAGACAGAAAGAACAGATGACAACAGCACGCGGTAGGTTTCGCGACGGTCCCCCACAAAAATACTCTAGTAAAGATATAAATCCTCGGTAGCCATATTGATTTGCCTACAAGCTAAACCGGAAACTGGCCTCATAAAGTATTTCTTAGTGTGCGTGTAATTTCTCCTCTAATTTATGAAATTTCCCCTAAAAACTAAGTAATGTGTCTATGTATGCGTGAAAACACGTCAATTTTACTCGTTGAATTCTTCCACATTAGAAATACAACAATGTAAACAAATGGGTTTTGAAGGGTGATACGTACGAAGGATTTATATCTTCATATAGAGTGTTTTTGGTCCCCCATCTGTCTACTAACCACGCTCACTGATGCTTGATTTCGGTGATCGATGGGAACCGAAGCTTTTTTTTTCAAATTCATTTTTATTACTTCAATCTTAAACCTATCTTAAAGCTAGACAAAAATTCATAAAACTAGCCTAATTAACCATAACTTACATATGGACACTCCAAGTTAAACAATAATACTCAATGTTAATGCATTTGGCCCTAAGATCTATTTAACTTCAATTCCATATTATTTATTCTTTTATTCATTAGAAAATTTAGAAAAAAAAACTAATATCAATATCCTTTTTTAATTTTTACTTAAAAACTACTTAAAATAAGGTCCTTAATATAAAACTTAAAGCTAACTAAAACTACCTATTCTACCTATAAACTACTTAAAACTAGAACAACCACAGCAGCAAATCTAACTATCTAACGTTTTTTGTTTTTCATATTTTGTTGTCTTTTTTTTTATCTTTTTTTTAATTCTTTTTTTTAATTCTTTTATTTTTTTTTGTTTTTTTTGTATTTAGGTATTTTATGTGTTTTTGTGTTTTTTTTTTTGTATATTTTTTTTTGTGCCACCATGCCTATTCTACTTAAATCTAAACCCTAAAACTATAAAACAAGTATGTAAGCCGGCCAAGGCTTTAAACCCCATCCCGACTACCCACTACCACGTACCGATTGAAGCCACCAAAACTGGTTCTCCTGCTTCACCCTATCAGTTCGGTGCCGTTCGGACATAGCCCTACTGAACCGAAGGAGCTCTGCTCCGTCTTGTGCCATGACGTCCCGATTGTACAGGAGTCGCTGGTGTGAAATAACGGCTCCGATTCCATGGGAAGAGGCGTCTGTGGCTAGAATAATGGGTAGATCATCATTAAAATATGTGAGCAATGTGGCATCTACTAACTGGGACTTTAAAGTTTGAAAAGCATGCTCTTGTTGTTCACCCCAAACATATGGCACATTTTGCTGTCGTAATCTATTCAACGGGGCTGCTGTTTGGGAAAAATTCTTAATAAATTTATTGTAATAATTAATTTTGCCAAGGAAAGCTTGGAGTTCCTTAAGATTACAAGGTCTTGGGAGCAATTTAATGGCACTGACATTCGCTTCGGATGGACTTATACCAGAGCTACTTATAGTATGACCTAAATAATTTATCTTAGGTTGTAAAAAGAAACATTTATCTTTGTTGCAAACAAGGCCTTTTTCATGCAGTCATTTGAAAACCTCTTTCAATGAATTGAGATGGTCATCTTCAGTTGTCCCTGTCACTACTATATCATCTAGGTAATTTACACAATTCGGAATATCACCAATTACCTGCTCTAGTAACCGCTCAAAAATAGCCGGTGCACTCGAAATCCCAAATGGCAGGCGTTGATACTGATATAGTCCTTGTGTTGTGTTAACCACCATGATACGCTTTGAGTCCTCGTCCATCAGACAAATCAATTTTCGAAAAAAATCTGTCACCTCGAAGTTTGTAGATCAAATCTTCCACCCTGGGAATAGGGTATTGGTCCACATTAAGTTGTGAATTTACAGCCTTAAAGTCGCCGCAAATTCTAACACGACCATCACGTTTTGGGACGATGACGACTGGGGCTGCCCAGTCGCTAAACTTTATGGGTTTCCAAATGTTTGCTGCCACGAGTCGTTCAGCTTCATCTTTAAATGCTTTAATTTGCGAATACGGAATTGGTCTAGCTCTACAAAACTTTGGACGTGCGTTTGATTTTAATTCAAGGTGTGCTTTATACGGAACACAACAACCTACGGCCTTCTCAAATAAAAAACTAAACTCAGAACACAAATCATTCACTTTTCTCTCTGCTCCCATTGTATCTGCAGATTTTACTACCTCTTGTCTTATGCCCAGCTCAAACTCATCTATCCAATCAATTCCAAGAATATTATTGGTAGCTCTTACTTTTGTGATAATAATAGGCAACATCTTCTGCGATCCACAAAACTCCACCTTAACGCTTGCCTTTCCCAACACCGGTACCATAACATTACCATAACCTTTCAAAATTAAATTTGCAGGCTCTATCTGCATGCCATGTAACCTTTCATACTCGTCCAAACCGATCATTGAACACGACGCCCCAGTGTCGACTTGAAATTTTATGGGAAGATTGTTAACTTTTACATGAACAAAGATTTTGTTCCCTACGCGGTGTGGTTGTTCGTAAAATTTGTTAGCAACGTGATCTGTGATAGACTCGCAGTTGTTCCCAGTCCCTATAACATTGACATGTCCAATCGCATGATTTGAAACAGACGTAAAATCAATCGTGTCAACTTTTTCTATTCTTTTGTCTGAACTAGCTGTAGACTTATTTTGCGATCGAGATCTGTTCCAGTTTCTTTTACCGTTATTATTTTTGCAATCTGAATTGCTCATACATACAGCTGATATGTGACCACTGCGATTACACGTAGGTATAGCAAACTGCATCCCGAAATTTGCAGTTTTCCCTTTTGTGAGTCACGCCACAACTTTGGCAAGATTTCATTGATTGGAGCTTCTTCCCGTTAACCTTACGTGCCCCCGTGCTAAATGATCTGTTACGCCGCCGCCGTGCATTTGCTTGAATCTGTCATACCTCTGGTGATGGCTGTGTAGGAGATTTTTCTTTCTTCATTACAATAACTGTGTTTCTTGTTGCCTCGTATGATTCAGCTATCAAATGATGGATTTGGTTTCTGTAGCGCGGATGAACGAACGGTATCATGGGGCGTGTTAATGACGATTGTATCCCTCAGGAGCTCATCTACAAATTCCTTCTTGCAGCTTGCATTTGGACATCCATACTTGCAATTTCGAGCTAACCCTCTTAGCTCAGCTACCCATTCGACATAACTTTGGCCTTCAGCCATTTTAGCTTGCAAAAATTCAAACCTAGCTGCAAGTATATGTACATTCCGTTTAAAATGCTCCGTTAGCTTTTCCGTTATACCATCGATTGATTTGCCCTCAACGTCATTACCAATTATCTTTTGTATAAGATCGAAAATTTCGGTACCTACCCACGATAAGAAAAATGCCTTTTTTCTCACTATCGTTGACACCATATGCTGTGAAATGCTGTTCCAGCTGCTTCAAATATGTGTCCCACTGGTGCCTACTTTTCTCGAATTGATGGAACGGTGGTATGGCCCCTACGCTCATACTACCTGACAAATTACCTTCCTTTTTAATCTGTCCCTCCATCCATTGCTTTTGATTGACTAGAAGAGCCTCAAAAATCTTGCTCTGCTTTTCCAGCAGATCTTTTACCAGTGCAGCATCCATCGCCATCAAAAAAATATGTTTCAACCACCACACAAACTGAATTTAACTACTATGCAAAAAAATACTCGTCGCCAAATGTAGTAAATAAACGCAAACAACTACTTTATGTACTTATAATTCAGTGTTACTTTAATTCAGTTATTCTATGTAGGTATAATATAAAAGATTAAGATTATCGTAAGCAATTAGTTAAATAATGTGTGGTGGGCAAACTTCTATGAACGACTGACCCAGAGAGAAAAAACTAATCGAGAGAGCCAAACTTCCTCGTCTCCGTCCCTTCGAAACCTCTTACTCTCATTTTTTATAGCGTGTTGAATTCGTATCGGTGCATACATGTTTTCACCTCGGAGAAGAGTACACAAAAAAACATCATTTCCGGGAAATGCGACATTTCTCATTTTTGTTTATGATAGCCAAGAAGGCTGTTTTTTAAAGTCTCATTATAATATTTGTAATTCTCATGAATTTTTTTTTAATTTTGCTAACATCTTGTCGTTTTTATATCTACAAAAATACTCCTATAATTCAAATTAATTCTAGCAAAACATTTTTGTTTGTCAATAAACAACGGAAGAAGTTATACCGGTAGTTCGTGGTGAATTTGTTTTTCTCTTCTTTTTCTCTAAGTTACAGATAGATGGCAGGAACAACCAAAACAAGAAAGGATGTGTGCAGAAAGTGTTTAACAAGGTTAAGGCTTTTTAGATTAGACTTTATTTGTATATATGAACGAGTACATGTTTTTAATAAATGTATGTAATGTTTATTTCAATAGTAATACCTTAACTAATAACTTAACTACTGTATTATCTAAAATATACTGCATTGAATTATTTTACATTGAATTATAAAAGGCGGAATTAATAAAGTTTTACAGTTTGCCGGGAATATTTTTAAAAAATATCCATATCTTCTGCAATTGCGGTATCAATCGATATTTTCTGGAACTTAGTGTTAACGTAACATTTATCTGTCATGAATTATTTTTTCCGGTTTTTTATACACCAAACAAATCAATTATGAAATTTGGCTGCGATAATAATTACTTGAACACAGCATTTTCTATGTTTATAGTCATTCAGGTTTAGCCCTTAACTTTGCTTTGCATTTATTTATGAATAGCCTAAAAAGTTTAGCAAACATCTATGAATAAGCCACAATGCACTTTCACAAAAACTGTAGTTAGAACTTTCCCTGACAGATTTTTCCTTGTCGCTATATAACTGAAAGATAAGATATAAATAGTTAGAACTGGAAAACTTATAAAAATGATGCATAAGACTTAAATTTTGGTTGAAGAACAAATTTGTATATTCTTTTCACAAAACCACTGAACTAGCGAGAATACAAATATTTTTACTTTTGTACAAAAGTACTTTTCGGCTTATGTAGTTAAGCCTTTAAAAGCAACACATTACCTTAGGGGAAAGCAGTAAGAATAGCTTATCACCTATTCACAAATCTTATGCAATGAAAATTGGCAACAGAAGTAACAAGTTGACGGTCTTTTTATTTAGTGTCTACTTAAATCACTTATTTTCAGAATTTTGGAAATGTCGTGAGTAATGTAAAGAAAATAAACAACGAGTACACACAAATAAAATAGGAATGGAAAAAAGAGATGAGTATATAAAAATGTTTTCAATGTTCCATGTTTACATTCTGTAACTCTCGTTTTCAATGTTCCTGCAACTCTCGCATCGACAAAATTAAGTCGATAAACTCTGAAAATTGAAACAAATCGGAGTTTTTTTTTGCATCTTTTAACGGTCTGAGCGAAAATTAAACGCATAAACGCAGCTAATAATACAAATAATAGTTGTAGTGCTTTCAGAGTTTTATGTTTCTAGGTCCTAATTCTCATTGGACTGTTGCACCACCTAATTTATTTTACTTATTTAATGATTAAAACTGGCTTCAAATAACTAACTAATATTTATCTAAATGCGTAATTTAGAATTGTTTCTAAATCTTCATTGTTCTGGCACCTAACAAGAGTAATTAATTTCACTTCATATTCGAAGGATATTACTCTCAAACGAACACAATGAGAGTACCAAAAACTACATCCGCCATTTTTCAAAGGTGGTCGCCATTTTTCAAAGGTGGTGAGCAGAGAGAAAAGAGAGAAAAGTCTTTTCTCTTTCGTGGTGAGTATGTACACAAACTTGCATAAGTATTTGTTCCCCACATTTTTTTTATATGGAGTTAATACATATGCAAGTTGGTGGCCAAATCACAGCTTGTAGGCAAAAAGAGAGCAACCGTCGAAGTTGGTTCTCTCTATTAGTTCTTTTCTCTCTGGACTGACCGCTGTGCTGCTTAAACTTCATCCAAAGGCAACGGTCAGTTATGTCGTGTTGTGCAGATGAGATTAAGAGAATGCAACCTCTCTTATATTTAGAATAGGGTATGCATTACTACAGATTTTTTCTACAATAAAACAAGTTTTACTTAAAGCTAAAATAAATACATTTTATTTTGTACTTTTTGTTTGTTTTATTTTATTTTTATTAATTTTAGAAATAATAAATGTAAAAATATTTCCTCAGTACAATTTTGGTGTTTTATTTCGCCGTGTTTATTTAAGCGTTAATCAAGATGTGTAAATTATAAAGATTATAAAGACTGATTAAATTTTTTGAATTTTTGTTCCCTCTCAGCAAAATATCTTCAAACAGAATGGCCGACATATTGAAAGAACTTTAAATATCTCTTTAATTAAAACAACTATTCATATCTTTCCCCGAACGAAATAAAAAAAGAGCATTGGAAAATACTAAAATAAAATTATGTTAATACAAAAAAGGAACAAAAATGTGTGTAGTTGTGTGTGGTTTTAGTATTTAATTACGTAGTAATATTTGAAGTATATATGAAAGCTGATTAAGTGTTAGTACAGCTCAGTATTAATATAATTGCTATAACATTGTGTTTAAACTTCTGTCTGTGGTCGCTTCTCTATCCAGGCTTTAATGGATTCAATGCTGTTAATAGAATCGACAAGGGCTCTTAATCCAGGATAAGTCTCAAGGAGGTCTCGCTTCACCATATAATTCATGTAATCCAAAATGCCAGCAAAATAGATATCGGCCCATGTAAGCTATTTAGAAATGTGTCGAATGATTATTTGATAATTTATTACAAATAAATAGTTTATACTTTAGTTATAGAATTATTTAATAATAATATGATTAAGATATGTAATATATTTAAGTTCACACTATCAAACAATTTTTGGTTTGTGTGCGATTTGCAGATTTAAAAAAATCGATTTGATAACGTCAATGTTGAAAGTATTGATTCTTAATATGTCGGGAAAGATAGGATAAATCGGGCATGAAGCAAACAGCCTTCAAACTATTCTTAAACCTCTTGCCCTTAAAACAGCATGAATTTATGAATGTAATTATTCCAATACGTGTGTATATTGCAAGCATCCGAGTTTTTGTCAACAGCATGCGCTTTGATCAATATTTTGACAAACTGTACTTTTCTTATGTGGACATTTTAATAAGATGTACATTTTAATGTTATTAAATGGCCATTCTTTTTTTCGACAAATCGTACGCTTATCCACCCGATTTAAAATTCAAATTTTGTTTTCCTGAATTTGTAGATATGTAAATAAGTCCATTAGTGCGATTCATCATGGTTTATCGATAAATCAGATTTATCAGTTACTGGTGAAATATCAAAACTTAAAAGTTGACGGCAAGGGCGAACAGGAGTTAGATTTGATTATTTTAGGCTTTTCATATGCTAATCACAACTTTCTGTTTTTATATTAAAACACCCTTAAAAGGATACGTAACGTAGCAAGAACTCGGTATGGAAATATAGCAATAAGGCATTGGGCAGGTTCAGTCGACATAAGGGACTTGAAAGTAAGGCAAGTTTCTAGCATCTGATTGGCCAGCTGCCAAAAAATTGCCTTCCAATTAAGGCAACTTTATTGGAAAGTTAGTCAAGAAAAATCTCCCTAACTATCAAGTCAAGTCAACTTATGTCAAAATGACAATTGATCATGTTTTTTAGTTCAACTAAAAGCTGAACTTTATTACTCAATGATTTATTTATTTTCTGCACAACTTCATTTAATGCTTTCGTTAAAAAGGTTGGGGAGAGTACGATAACTTAGGCGACAAAGTTTAATGACGGATTTGTATAGAACAGTTAACAACAAGCATTTTTTACTATGGGAGGGGGGGTCTATCTCCTCCCGTTTAGGCGGTAGGGGCAATTTAAAAAAATATGTACATTAAATGGAAAAAAATAATTAAAAAATAACGGTAATGCTTACAATTAAGTATTATACCTTTTTTTAAAGCCAACATTTTTGTCTATTAGCTTGTTTTTAAATCAAGTCAAAACTATGCATAGTTTTTGAAAAAAATTGTTTTAAACTAAAAATGTATGCAAAAAAAATGTAAAAAAAGGTTTAAAGTGTAGTTTTTCAAAACTTTCAAACTATCCACTGTTTTTGTTTTTAGAATTCATTGCTCTTATTTGTTTTTGATCAAAAACTGAAAAAAACAATGGTAGATAATCTTGAAGTATTGAAAAATTACACTTTAAACCTTTTTTTTTTAACTTTTTTTACTCAAATTTTGAGTTTAAAATTAAATTTTTCAAAAACTACGCATAGTTTTGACTTGAATTAAAAACTGGCTAATAAAACAGAATGTTGGCTTTAAAAAAATGTATGAAACTTAATTGTAAGTATCACCGTTATTTTTTAATTATTTTTTTCCATTTTAAATAATAATTTTTTTAAATTGCATCTACCGCCTAAACGGGGGGAGATAGACCCCCCCTCCCATAGTAAAAATGCTTATTTTTTACTGTTCTAACAAATTCCGTTATAATATCTTGTCGCCTAAGTTATCGTACTCTTGCCAAAAGGTTCCTTGTTAATTTGGAAAAGAAATAAGTAATATTTCTTTAAAATACAAAATACAAATCGTGATGGGCTTGTAGCTTGCCTGAGGAGTGTTTTGTAGAAAATAATGATTTTGGTAGTTTTTGTACTATGAACTTGAAGTAGAGGTTTGTGAAGTAAAGTTCTGAATTTGAAATTCATGACACTTGAAAAACTAACTAGTTGCTTTGGTCAAAATGTACGTTCATAGAATGAAAGTAAGATTATTGCAGTTGATATTTCAAAGGCATTTGATACAGTTTGGCACCAAGCTCTCTTATCGAAAATGCGTGCATTTGGTATTGATGAATCCCTTCTTCGTTGGGTTAGAAACTACCTTTCGGACCGTTCAATTCAAGTAGTATTGGACGGGTTCAAATCTGATATTCACAAAATAAACGCTGGTGTGCCCCAGAGCTCCGTTTTGTCTCCGACGCTCTTCATTATTTTTATAAATGATCTTTTGTCTGAAACTTCTAACCCACTAAATTGTTTCGCCGACGACAGTAGCCTCAGCTTTTCATATTCGTTTGTAGACTCACATCCTTGTCCTTCGGAAGTGGAACTTCAACGGCAGCGTATGATAAGCTCATTAAATTCTGATCTCGACATCATTGTACAATGGGGAATCAAAAACCGTGTAGAATTTAATGCTTCAAAAACTCAATGCTGTCTCCTGTCGTTAAAGCGTAACCCACCCCCAATGCCGCTATCCATGAGTGGCACTTGCATCCAGGAAACTAATCAACTTTCAGTACTCGGTATGTGTATCACAGATCACCTCTTATGGAATGATCACATATTCGATATTGCCAAAAATGCTGCTAGGTGCTTAGGATTCCTCCGTCGGTGCAAGAAATTTTTCACCCCTTCTGATCTGGCTGTAATTTACAAAGCCTTCATTCGTCCAAAACTTGAATATAACTCGCATATTTGGGCAGGTGCCCCTAAAACAAGTTTAAGTATTTTGGACAGGATCCAAAAAAGAGCTTTGAAAATGATAGGCGATAGAACTATAACCGCAACAATTACGTCACTTGAACACCGCCGCAATGTTTCATGCCTTTCGATATTTTTATAAACAGTGTTCTGTCGAATTAGCCAGTTGCATTCCTCCCCTCAAACAATTCAGCCGCAATACTCGTTCTTCTAGGAATGCACATCAGTTTAACCTTGAGCTCAATTTCGGACGTACTGTGAAGTATAGAGATTCTTTTTTTAACCGCACATCGAGAATGTGGAATGCTTTACCCAGCTCTGTTTTTCCCTATCATTTTGATATTCAAAACTTTAAGACCAATGTGCATCGGTATCTCCTCTTTAATCCTTCCCTATTTTCCTTAAACTCGCACTGTGTTTAAACTTTAAACATGTTAAGGGTATTAATAACCCCTTGTGTGCCCGTTAATTATAAAAAAAAAAAAAAAAGTTGACTGCAAATGAAGTCCCTTATGTTGCCTGAACCTGCCCTGTGCCAATGTTCCCTGAACCTGCCCTGTGCCAATGTTCAGATTTGTAATCAAAAGTTGAAATAGTTAACTAATTCTACATTGGAGAACTAATTGCATAGGAGAACAAATTGAATCTGTTCGAATTCACCATATAAAGTCCTAATGGTCAATCGTGAGTGAATTAAATTTGGAAAATATGAAAATAGTGTTTGTAAAACCATTTAAGATATTTGACTCAAAAAAAAAATCTTGAACAAATATTTTCTAAACATTTTCCCATACTTTTGCAATACAGTTCGTGGTAATTTCTCTACTTCTTCAGGGGTAGTTTTATTAATTATCAAAAAAAAAAATGTATTATACACTGCCGCTCATCTGAATAGGTTCACAAATATTTTCATCTCACTGTTGGCCTCCCTTCATATGTATTGCAATGAAACATCTTTTTTATATATGTAATGAAAGAGAAATCATTTTGTGCTTGTTTTGGAAGAAAAAAAAAAGTCTTAAAGCTTACCGTTATTCTCCCACGGTAGTTAGACTAAATGTAATCAAAAAAACAAGCATTTTTTTTTGGCTCATCTGAATAGGTTCAACAGCAAAAATTGCAGTTTGCGTTAAGTTGCGTGTTAATTGTAATCGTAATTTTATCTGTCAATAAAGTTAGTGGGTTTTTCTTATTAACGGTGAAAATGGGTCGTGAAAATCTTTAAGCGAGGAAGAAAAAGGCAAAATAAAAGCATTTCGGGAATCAGGCCTAAGCCAACGACTTATACCGAAGAAAATTAAAAGAAGTCAAAATTTGGTAGTCAGTTACTTGCGAAATATCCAAAATTATGTAAAATACATGAAAGGAGGAACTTATACGGCCACATCAATGGCTGATAGGCGTGCTATCATCAGAGCAGCTTCTAATTCTCATGATTTCGCGTCAAAAATAAAAATAAAAACCGGTGTCAATTGCAGTTTAGCTACGGTAAAACGCGTTATTAAAAGTGCTTCTTATTTGAAAAAGAAAAAAAATCAGAGAAAACCACCACTTAACGAATCTAGGAAAGAAATTCGTCTCCAGTTCTGTAAGAAATACATGTCGTGGAAGTCAGAGTGGCAAAGTGATTTTTTCAGATGAGAAAAAGTTCAATTTAGAAGGCCCTGACGGCTATAATTATTACTTTCATGACCTTCGAAAAGAGGAGCATTATTTCGGTCGGCTGCATAGCTATGAAGGCAGTGTTATGGTGTGGGGACCTATTTCCTTCTACGGAGCCTTGGAGCTCCAAAATGTTACATCGAGAATGAATGCAAATTCTTTTAAAGGTGTGTTAGAAAAGGCCTTCCCACAGATTTCTGACCTGTTTGGACCAATATCGTGGACATTCCAACATGGTAATGCCCCTATCCATACAGCGAGGACACTAAGGCAGTGGATTGAGAGTCAAAATGTGGAGATGCTGGTATGGCCCCCATACTCCCCTGACTTTAACATAATAGAGAATGTGTGGGGACTTCTCTCACGTAAAGTATACGAGTCAGGGAGGCAATTCGAAGACAAAAAGTCATTAATCGCAGCCATTAAAAAATCCTGGTCAGAAATTTCGCTTCAATACCTGGAAAAATTGTATAGTTCCATTCTAAATCGAATTTACGAGACTATATTAAAAAGAGGTGGCAACACTCATTATTAACTTCTGTTAAATAATCATACAATACAAAAAGGTAAAATAAATCTTTGAATTCAAATGATTTTTATTGTTTTATTCCATTTCATCCGTTGAACCTATTCAGATGAGCCAAAAAAATGCTTGTTTTTATGAATACATTTAGTCTAGCTACCGTGGGATAATGACGGTAAGCTTCAAGACAATTTTTTTTTCCCAAAAGAAGCACATAATGATGCTCTTTCATTACATATATAAAAAAGATGTGTCATTGCAATACATATGAAGGGAGGCCAACAGGTGAAAATATTTGTGAACCTATTCAGATGAGCGGAAGTGTATATAGAAAATAAAATTAATTAAAATTCTTATGAAAAATTCGGGGAATGTCGAATTTAAGTAGAATCAAAAGGAGACATATAGCAGACTGAGTGGGTGGCTGATATCCATTCTTTCTAAGTGCAGTTAAACAGTCACAGGAGTTCATCATAGCCATATAGCCAATATGGGTAAAGAACAAGTGACGTTACAATTTTGCGCATAGGACATTCCATATACATACGTAAGTTACATTTATTTAGACCATACCGACAAGGAAGTACATAATAAATATTAAATTAATTATAATTTTAGCAAATATACATATAGAGTAATAAATATATAAAAGAATATAATATAATGTACCTTTCCAAGTGCTAAATGTCCATCATTATCCTTAACTGTCTGTTCCAATTTCTCCAAATAGAATGGAATGACTTCTGTATTCAGTGTAACGAGTTTCTTTTCCTTAATTTCGTCCTCCGGTTCATAGGATACGACTGCAATTTCTATATATTAAAAAACAAGATTAATCAAACAACACTGAACATGCAACATCACACATTGTTCGCTACTTAAGCGGAAGTCATTGATCGTATCAACGACAATATCGATTTGCAAATCCTCCCATGGATTGGCGCCACTCAGTCCAATTGTTTTAGCCAAAAACCTAGCCATCGAAATGCTCTGATGTACACGTTTGCCATCAACTTCCAACACGGGCATTTGACCCATTGGCATTGCTGTAACATGATCGTGTAATTTTTTATTCAATGAAAAATAACACTAAAAATCTAAATTAAGTATTGTCCCAAATTAATTGAAATTAAATTTAGAATTGAAGAAAATAACTAAAAGCTTGTGCGTTGATATCATCAAACAATTCGGTGCCAAAACTTCAAATGCTTGTTCTGGCAATGAACCCTCACATTCATCACCATTACCATAAGCAACTAGGCAACATATAATTTCTAAAGATAAGAGAATTCGGGCTACTTACTTGGTTTCAATGCAGGCCATTCGTCCCGCGTCACTCGAACATCCTCGTATTCAATACCACCATGCGCAAAAAGGTAGCGTAAAGGTTCAGCGAGCGCTTTCACATTAAAATAAAATAGTGTGTAGGTGTGTTTAATGGGCTCTGCTACTACTGGTACTGCAGGTTCACCTTCGGCTGGTGGAGCCTCTCCCTCGGCAGGCGCTGCTGGGGGTGCTTCTTCTGCGGGTTTTGCTTCATCGGCCATTATTTAGGTCTGTAATTATTATTATTATTTAAACATAAATACAACAAATCTGAATTTTACGACAGAAAAAATCAGGGATTTAATATTTTCAATTAGAAGGGCGAAAATATTTTTCCCAAAGCTGAGTGCTTATTGAAAAAATTAAATACTTTGAACAACTTATCGTTGATTATTGATACAACTTAATGAATATTTACAAAAAATTTCAGTTTTTAGTGTATGTATAAGGAAATCTGAAAAAATGTTTGAAGCTATACCTAACTAAAAAAATGAAAAAAAAAACAAGTTTAATTTTTTGACTCTCTGTAATAAATATGTGCAAGAAATATCTGGTAACAATTTCTTTGGTCAAATACAAAAAGATTTCAACATTAAAACTTTGGACAAACTCGTCGGAGTTTAAAAAGTTAAATTATAAGGTACATGAAACTTTTTTAGGTCAAGGATATTTGATTTGTTCTGAAACTTATTTGCATATTTAATTGTGTCAGAATAGAGCAACATCTTATTTTCCAAAAATATGGTTCTTGAAGTGAAATTGAAATGAGATTTGCAATATGAGTGATTTAAAGAATTTTCGTTTTCAGTCGAACGTTCGGTTAAGAAATTCGCTTGCTTTCAGGATCTACATATGAGCCGTTTATTTTGAAAGTGGCATAAGTCACTTTTTTTTTAAGTCGAGGTATTTAAGATATTTGTTATACCGTTAATTACCAATACTTCTCTCTTTTTTTTTTTTTTACCGTTGATACCGTTCAATTGTATTTAGTGTTGCCATTAACTCGATTTTTTTGAAAAAGTGACTTATGCCACTTTCAAAATAAACGGCTCATATGTAGATCTAAGATTAAACTATTATTTTAAAGAGTTGTTACTGGTTTGTTTTAAAAATGAGTTACAGAAATATTAATATGTATATGTTAAGACAATGTTTTTCTTAAATAAGAACCATGCCGAAATTCGTTTATTTCGGTACAAAAAATTGTCTTGCTCGTGTCGTTTTTCTTCGTCTAAACATTCAAAATGTTCTTAGCAAAATATGTATGTATGTAATTTGAATATTTTGTGAGGGTTAGAAAAGTTGTGTTTTTATATTTCAGAAGTTATTTTTCGAAGTTTCTTGTTCGAGTATTTCTTTAAAATTTCACTTGATTTAATTTCTGTTGGAGAAATGTTAAGGTTTCATCACTTTTCTTGGCGGAACTTTTTGCAAGATTTTGTTGCAATAATTCGAGTGTTTTTCTTGATTTTAAAATTTGAGTTAATTACTTATAGTTTTAATGATTCTTCATTTTTTATATGAACTACATGATTTTTTTTCATTTTGAAATTCTGTATAAAATAACTGTTTAAGGCCTATAAGACCCAAAATAATCTTTTAACAATTATAATTACATTTCATGTATTTAAAACCTTTAATAAACGACCCGCTGTTACCTTTAAGATGCATTTAATAAGTAAAACGGTGGAAATACAAAAAATTGAGTTTTAAAAATACTTCTATTAATGTTGTTTCAATTTTTAATTAGAAATAATACTTTCTTTAAATATATTTGGAACCAAGAACAAATATTTAAAATAATTATATGGATTTTGCTATACTTTACAAATTACATTACATTATTATTATGCGTTAAACGGGTTTGATCTGATATAGATACTAGATCAACACAAAAAATAATACTTTAAACTATAAAAAAAAACAGATTCTTTAAGCATCTCGAAAAATTAACATAATGTTTTAACCTTACTTTGATAGTCTACGAAGTTCCTAATAGCAGTCCCTTTCTATAAAAAAGACAGTTAAGAAAGTTGTCCATTGTCAAAGAAGTTTTCTGACATTAACATCATTGTGCAAACTTTTGTTTTTTTTTTTTTTTAAACCTTTAGTTTTTTTTGATCATACAAATATTATTCTTAGAGGACTGAAAATGCATAGTCGAAATTTAGTATATTTCAGCTTTTTTTTTATATTGTACGCGCACTCAAGGGGATATGAATACCCTTATAATGATTAAGCAACTCTCTAAGGCGAAGAAGTAATTTAGTTTTTAAAGATATTAAATTAAATATTAAACTATTTAAACAGACTTCTTTCGTTTTGCTTTCATCAATAATAATTGATATAGAAAATGAAGTGCCTTTGATTAAAAATTAAAAACAAAACTTTTATTTGACAAATTACAAATCGTCAAAATTCCCAAACTAATCTTTTATTGAAATGCTAACGAAGAACAGCAGGCACTCTGTATTTTTACTTCGGTGCCTGGATTATTATAAAAACATTTGACTCTTAACTCTGATATGATGGGACCTTAAAGCATGTATGTAAGTTTATAGGGAGTAGAAAGGGGAATAAATACAAAATACAAGCTAATTATTCGTTGTATTCGTATTATTATTAGTACAAAGTACAATATTTATATTTCAATGCTTTATCATCGATGGATTTTTAAGGCGTTGTCACCAGAGAGTTAAACTAATCGGCAAAATTACATAATGTGAATTTCTTGTGCAATAAACCAGAAAATCGAAACTACATATATGTTATACAATAAATTAAAAAAGAAAATAAATTTGATAAACATGATAATCACAAAAGTAAAAATATCAATAAATTATTTTAGATAACGCTTTCAATAAGTAGGTACTCCAGGTTATCTACTCGCAGTTTTATGTGGACTTTAATAATTGTGTACTTATTGGTTTCTTTAATCTTTTTTTCTTTTAAGTCATACAACGCTGGGCCGGTTGAATGGGCAACAAAAATATTCTTTGCCTTTCCTTATACAAATTCCGGCAAATTTTGAAAAAGATATGCAGTACCATATTCACGACTATCGACTTATGTACATACTTTATGTTCGGCAGTTTCATAGTCGGTAGTTTTATCTGTCATAGTATGTTGTTTCGAAACGTTGCTAACTTTTGTATTTTAATATTTAATACAATAATAATACATTTAATTTAGTGCTATTTGTATAGTAGGCATTTATTTATTTGTTATATATCTTAATCATTTTTTTTATTAAGATAAAACCTCATGAAAAGAGTTAAAACTCTAGAGATGTATGTTATATTAATAGGTAGATATGTATTTATGTACTTATGTATATACAAACTAAACAAGGATCTGTAACCCACATGGGAGTTAATTTATCTATAGAAATGTTCAATGAATCCTTTTTGATTTTAATATTTTATAAGATTTATATATTGCAAAAGAGAATACCATTTAATGCCAAATATACAATTCGCATTTTCGGTGCAAACAACAAAGGCACTATAAAGTCACAAACAGTACAATTTTCTTGCAGTCGTCCAATGTCTTAATTGAATTAGATCAAATAAATTGAATTCGCATTCACTGACTTGGCGGAGAAGAATGTGGACCACTTACAAATAGATCAACCGTCACCAGACAACAACCTCAATCAGTCACTTAATAAAGCCACAATTGCTTCATGCCGGTTCTATTATTGTGGTCAAAATATTGTCACTTATTATGCACCACTTACAGACAGAAAAAATAATTTAATTTGCCTCTTGAAGTTAGGAAATTGCCGATGACCGCAAAACTGTTCTTTTTTTATTGAATCTATTCCTTGACTATCGAATTTCACTCACACAATTCGCAATCCGCAATAAGTATTCCGCACAGTTGCACTTTGAATAAGTTACATCATTGTCAATAGCCTTAAATTAATTGTATTATTTTTTTTAATCAACAAGTACGTAAGGTAAGTTCTATAATACTTTTATAAGTATGTTGATTTCGATTTTCTAAACTTTTTTTTAGAAATACGCCCGTAGTCAATGAAAATGAAAAATGTATTAAATCCAAAACTTGTTTTCACTGCTTCACTACCTTACCTTTTCCTAGTGCGTTCTCTCTGAACCTTTAAATGAATCTGAACAGACTACGCTGGCAAATTCAATCGCTTAACTTTATATACTCCACATTCGAATGCTATGATGCCGAAGCGGAGGAGGGCCTCGTTCTCGTACCGCTTTTTATACCTCTATGTTAAATTAATTTTGTTGGTTTCTTGGTAGTTTATATAGATTTTAACTGTGAAAGAGAAAAAACATGGAATGAAAAAAGATAGTGGGTAATAATATTAAACCAGGAGCGCATCTTATAGCCTCTGTGGCCGTTTGACAGAAAAGAAATGTGGTCGCATTATTTTTGTTATTATTTTTACTCCATTTCATTCATTAATTTCACTCATAGGTAGGTAGGTATAAACTATAAATAGACTTAAAATAAAAGTTCAATTTAATTGGATTTTAAATGATTTTTTAGTATAAGGCCAATTTAGTTTTAGTTTCATATCGCCACATGACCCTCTCTTGTATTGTAAGTATCGGAAAGCCTAAGGGACCGGTAGGTAAAAATTGAAACAGCTAGAATCTCAAATGTTTACTGATGAGCGTTTATATCAATCAGTTAATTTACGTCATTAAATTAGAGGTCCCTGGCAACATAACTCGCACACGGGAATGGTTGAGAGTTGTAAGTCACAAGGCCCTATTTCTTAATGGACTGTCGCGCCACCCAATTTTTTTTTTAAATTAGATGTATTAAATAAAAAGGAGCTTCGCATCTTCTTTTTGCTGTTGATTTCATCAGTAATATTTTGCTGATGCTGATATATATATTTCTACTTTTTGTATGTATGTGTATATCGGAATCTTATATTTAATACTTAATTTTTAAAAAATGTTATTAAAAAAAACTTCTTATATTCGTATTATATAAAAAAAGGCCTTACAATGAAATATATTATAATCAAAAAAACTGAATACGGTAAAATTGAAATTTAAATGTTGCAATACCGATGAGTTATTACATTAATAGCAATCCCGCAATTTTGTACCTTGTCTTCTAGACTACTTATTAGATAGATACATCTGTCATTAGTTAATGTTTAATTCTTTTTAAAAATCCCTCTCTCAAGAACAACATATTAAACATGTTTGTTGGATTTCCGTTGAGGAACTGTAGATGTTTTTAAAATCTAAAGCCATTTATGGAAGGTTTTCGACATTTCCACCCATTCTTAATTTCACCACGGGATCTTAGCGCCCATGTGTAAACCAATATGAATACTGCACTGCAAAACAACTAAAGGCCAAGAAAAAAACAGGTGCCCTCGTGCCAACGCACTCTCTTAAACTAAATTGTTCTTCATTTCATATATAAATCCATTAGTAGATTTCAGAGAACTAAATGTGTATTTGTATAGGTTATAAGAAACAATAAGAGAATTGATTAAGAAGGAATGGGTACGTACAATTGAATTGTGAATATAAAAATGTCTTATCTTATCATTTCCGTTCTTCAATAACGATGCACTTTTCACTCTTCTTCTTGATTGAAACGGATTTATATACCTACCTATTACAATTTAGATTTGATATACATAGATACATAATGTACCATACCATGCCTAAATGTTTTTCATGATATATTTTTTTAATTACTTTAAAATGAAAATAAATTTGATAAAAAGTTGAACAATGTTATTGTGGCGTTACAGGACTAGGTACATACATACATACATATGTATGCAATAAAGTGCAGTCTTTTATGAGGCAAAAATACAGAATTTTGAGGATTTTATTTAAAAAGAGTATTCTGTAAGTTGGTAAGTTTTGAATTTAAGCATAAATGATTTATACAACTAAACAAATCATGCACAATAAAATAACCTACCTACCTACATGATTCACATCTTATAAATAATCAAATTATTTATTTCGAACTGAGTCCAATTTATTTTGAAGATGCATTCTTTTGCTTGTTAGACTTCTATTCTTGATATATAACAATCACATGCAGACATTTTACCTACCTAAGATTCTTTCCGTATATACATAATTTGACTTCAATTAAATTTAATTCAGAGAATATTTAGCTGAAGAACAACAAAAGAAAAGTGTAGTATCATTTACCTTTTACTATCAGAAAAGTAGCAGCGACCTGCGACTACGATTCAGTCAGAGATAACATACATACAAACATATAGTATGTACTTAAATAAATTTATGTGCACAATCGTTCTAACAGATACGATATACTCGTAGTATGTAACTTTTAAACGATCTAATTTATAATTATTTGCACTATTTATTTCTAATGACGGTCAGTGTGTCCGTCTTTTTATGCAAAATAAGAAATCTTTGTGATGATACACATGTTGCTGTGTTGGTGATACTTGTATGAACTTATGGGCTTATATACATAGGTACCTATAATAAACTGGACCTAAATAAGTAGGTATAGTTATTTGTAGAATGCATTTGATTCTAGCCAAAAAATTGACTTACTCCTTACTCATTGTTATTAGCAAAGATGCAAAATAATTGCAAACACATTGATTTTTCACACCAAAATATACCAAGAATTTAAAGTTATTGAATATTTATCATACTCGTACTTACAAACACAACAAAGGCAAAAGAAACATGCACATATCTCGTGTGATAAGCAAACAAACCGAACCGTCATACATTGACTTCGTATGAAATATCAAACATGTAACCAAACCCAACCTTTTTTTGATTTAATGCCACGATTATTAATATGTAACTCGAAACTGGGGCTAATTTAGGCCTCTAGGTGCCTTTTAAAAATCTCAAGATTTCATAATGTAATTTTTAATTTTACTTATTGCAAGAATAAAAAAGCGAGATGCGACCCACACTGATAACTTTCCATCCCGTTTTATCTTCCGATTTGTCTTGCTTAAAACTTTAACAATCAATATCTTTCTTTGTTCTCCTAATACTTATGTACATACATAAGTCGAAAACCATTTCTTATCAGTTTTTGTAGGTTTTCGTGTTTTGTTAAAAAAAGTTGTCACTTGAGTTCTTCGTAAAAATTAACGTAATAATTAAAACAATATTTTCTATAATGTGATATTTTAGTAATGTTTTTAATAGACATATAGATTTCGGGTTCTAAAATTATTGTAAAACAAATGGATTTTGTTCCAAAAAACATACAAAATTTAAAAATTATCGAGTTCCTCAAATTTTACCGTGTGTGAAATCAGCTGTTCGGGGAGAGTACGATAACTTTGGCGACAAAGTTTAATGACGGATTTGTATAGAACAGCTAAAAACAAGCATTTTTTACTATGGGAGGGGGGTCTATCTCCCCCCGTTTAGGCAGTAGGGGCAATTTAAAAAAATATGTACATTAAATGGAAAAAAAATAATTAAAAAATAACGGTAATACTTACAATTAAGTATTATACCTTTTTTTAAAGCCAACATTTTTGTCTATTAGCTTGTTTTTAAATCAAGTCAAAACTATGCATAGTTTTTGAAAAAAATTGTTTTAAACTAAAAATTTATGCAAAAAAAATTTAAAAAAAAGGTTTAAAGTGTAGTTTTTCAAAACTTTCAAATTATTTACTGTTTTTTTTTTTTAGAATTCATTGCTCTTATTTGTTTTTGATCAAAAACTGAAAACTAGATGACTTGATGTCTTCTAGTTCTTGAGAAAATTGAAAATTACCAACAAAAATATTTTAATTAAATTACTTTTTCCTTGCTTAAGTATTAACGTAGTCTTATTTTGATAGTAATAATCGAATATGGATTAAGATATACCTAGGGTAAATTAATTTTTCTTAAATCCAGCTTATTTAAATGCAAAAGAAACTTTGCATGCACCCCATCTTGCACCAACCGAACCGTGACCCTCCCCCCCCTTGCACGCACTCCAACTTGCACCCACCCCAAATCCTATAGTGTTCCCAAGCAGGGGGGTTGGAGGGGGGCACCATGCCCCCCCTTACAGATCCCACTGTTGCATACACCCAAATTCGCACACACATTACTGTTGCATACACCCAAACTCGCACCTACCATTGTTACTATCAAAATAAGACCACTCAAGCAAAAAAAAAAGAATTAAATTAAAATAGTAGTTGTGGTTATTTTTAATTTGCATGCACCCCATCTTGCACCCACCGAACCGTGCCCCCTCCCCCCCTTGCACGCACTCCAACTTGCATCCATCCCAAATCCTATAGTGTTCCCAAGCAGGGGGGTTGCAGGGGGGCAGCATGCCCCCCCTTACAGATCCTACTGTTGCATACACCCAAACTCGCACCTACCATTGTTACTATCAAAATAAGACCACTCAAGCAAAAAAAAAAAGAATTAAATTAAAATAGTAGTTGTGGTTATTTTTAATTTTCTCAAAAACTAAAAGACATAAAATCATCTAGTTTTCAGTTTTTGATCAAAAACAAATAAGAGCAATAAATTCTGAAATAAAAACAATGGTAGATAATCTTGAAGTATTGAAAAATTACACTTTAAACCTTTTTTTAAACTTTTTTTACTCAAATTTTGATTTTAAAATTAAATTTTTCAAAAACTACGCATAGTTTTGACTTGAATTAAAAACTGGCTAATAAAACAGAATGTTGGCTTTAAAAAAATGTATAAAACTTAATTGTAAGTATCACCGTTATTTTTTAATTATTTTTTTCCCATTTTAAATAATAATTTTTTTAAATTGCCCCTACCGCCTGAACGGGGGGAAATAGACCCCCCTCCCATAGTAAAAAATGCTTGTATTAAACCCCTATACCAAAAACCGTTATTATATATTGGCGCCAAAGTTATCGTACTCATGCCAGTTGTTCTGTCAGATATAAACACATACACAAATTCTTGGATACCTTCGGATTCCTTTTTTGACATCCTAGCTGTTTGTAATCAGTGTTCTTTTACAAGTAAACACAAACAAAACAAAAATGTAACCGCAGCTACCTGTATCACCTAAAAGTTTTTTTTTTCATGGCTACTGCATTTTGAGACGAATTGACAAACCCTGTAAGAGTAATTCTTGTCTCTAAAAGTGTTTTCTTAAAGAAGCCATTCGGATTCAGCATATTAACTGTAGATCCCCTCCATACCTAACATTTCTCGCTCACAGGAATGTTTGAGAGTTGTAAGTCACTAGGCCCTGGATCTCTACGAGCTGTAGGGCCACTTACATAAATTACTTATTTTTTAATCGTGAAAAAACCCTTTCAGCTGATGTAATACCATGTGGTAAAGCTAAAAGTATGATCATGAATTTTGATATATTTGAAAACATTTGCTCGTCGATAGCATATTTTAAGTTCCAAAACTTTGTTGAATTTAAAAAAAAAAATTATAGTCGATTTATGGTTTTGACATTGTTTTTCCTAGAGTGCCATTTAAAGTGTTTGCGTGAACGATGATAGTACCACTTCGGCAGCGTTGACTACAGCACCAGAGAGAAAAAACTAAATGAGAGAACCAAATTTCCTCGTCTCCGTCTCTTCGAAACCTCTTACTCTCATTTTTTATATCGTGTTGAATTCGTATCGGTGTATACATGTTTTCACCTCGGAGAAGAGTACACAAAAAACATCATTTCCGGGAAATGCGACATTTTTCATTTTTGTTTATTGATAGCCAAGACGGCTATGTTTTTTAAAGTCTCATTATAATATTTGTAATTCTCATGAATTTTTTTTTTAATTTTGCTAACATCTTGTCGTTTTTATATCTACAAAAATACTCCTATAATTCAAATTATTTCTAGCAAAACATTTTTGTTTGTCAATAAATAACGGAAGAAGTTATACCGGTAGTTCGTGGTGAATTTGTTTTTCCCTTCTTTTTCTCTAAGTTACAGATAGATGGCAGTAACAACCAAAACAAGAAAGGATTTGTGCAGAAAGTGTTTAACAAGGTTAAGGCTTTTTAGGTTAGACTTTACTTGTATATATGAACGAGTACATTTATAAATGAATGTTATGTTTATTTCAATAGTAATACCTTAACTATTAACTTAACTACTGTATTATCTAAAATATAATGCATTGAATTATTTTACATTGAATTATAAAAGGCGGAAATAATAAAGTTCTATAGTTTACCGGGAATATTTATATAAAATATCCATATCTTCTGCAATTGCGGCATCAATCGATATTTTCTGGAACTTAGTGTTAACGTAACATTTATTTGTCATGAATTACTTTTTCAACTTTTTTATACACCATAAAAATCAATTATAAAATTTGGCTGTGATAATAATTACTTGAACACAGCATTTTCTATGTTTATAGTTATTCAGGTTTAGCCCTTAACTTTGATTTGCATTTATTTATGAATAGCCTAAAAAGTTTAGCAAACATCTATGAATAAGCCACAATGCACTTTCAGAAAAATTGTAGTTAGAACTTTCCCTGATAGATTTTTCCTTGTCGCTATATAACTGAAAGATAAGATCGCTATATTGTTGTTATTAAATGGGCTTCAGGTCAAATGAAACAAATATTTTCTTTTTGTCACTACGTTTCGTCCATGTATATGGACATCATCAGGTGAACAAATGGTTTCTATATTGGCATTGATAAATAATGTTAAGAAATGTTTACAAAAATATTCACAATACATTAATTACTTACAACAATATTTTTGTTACATTTATATTCAATAATAATTTCTTATGTGTCTACACACTACAAAGTTTAACTGACAAGTAACATGTCCGTCAAATAAACAGAAAAAAAAAAAAAAAAAAAACAGAAAAATTATATAAACAAAAGCACATAGAGATCATATTGCAGAGCTTTTTCTTTTCCTCTTCTCCACCAAGTGTTTGTAATGTGGGCTAACGTCATCCATATCGGTTCATCTGTTCATTGTGTTATCAGCATTGATTATATGTAGCGTTTCGATTATCATCCTTTTGTTTTGATGTTCTTCTCGCTGCATTATTTTGACGTTAGAATGGTCAGGGGAGTGCTTGAAAGCTATGCAATGTGATGCCAGGGCTGTCTTCTGTATTGCGCTACTCTTGATATCGGATTTGTGTCCTGCTAGTCTATTTTTAAGTTTTTGTTTGGTTGTTCCTATATATGTTTGGTTACATTCTTCGTCCGGATTTCCATTACAATTAATTTTGTAAATTAAATTCGAATGTTCCAATTTGTCTATTTTTGTTTTAAGGTTGGTGTAGAGTTGTGAAGTTGTGTTTGTTGATTTGAAAGCTAATTTGTATTTCTCTGTATCCAAGAGTGTTGCATATTTGAACCGATCTGCTATTTCTTTGACATACGTAAAGGATTTGTAAATTTTGTTTTCTTTTTCTTCTTTTTCCGGTGGGTGAATAGTACGATTTTCATATTGTGTTATTAATGTTTTTATTATTTGTTGCGGAAAGGCGTTTTTTTGTAATATTTCTTTTATCTTTATTTTGTTACTGGTGTGGTATTCTGTATCACTGATTGAAAGAACTCTATTTATCAAGTTTTTGGCAGTGTTGAAGATTATTTGTTTAGGGTGTTGGGAAAAGAAATTGATTAGTCTACCGGACGAAGTTAGTTTTTGGAACCAATCCATTTTTAGTTGTCCTTGTTCGCGAATAACCACAGTGTCTAGGTAGGCTAATCTGTTGTTTGTTTCGATTTCAACTGTAAATTGTATTTTCTTATGGAAGCTATTAAAGGAATTAAGAGTTTGTTCGATGTCTTTCTCTTTTATGATGGCAAATATGTCATCCACATATTTTGTCAAGACTCGGGGCTTGTTTGGTAGTTTTTCCAGGCAACTGTTTAGGAGTTCTTCGAGAATGATGTCTGCTATAATCGGAGAAGCTGGATTTCCCATCGGCATGCCATCTTTTTGTTGGTATGTTTTGTTGCCATAAACCAAATAATTGTTCTCAATTATGCAGAATCGCAGTAGTTCGAGAAATTTGGGCTTTTTGATGAGCGTGTGTTCCTTAATTTTGTCCCAGTTATTACTGATAAGTTCTAGTGCCATTTTCAGTGGAATATTTGTAAAAAGTGATATTACGTCAAATGACACTAGAACTTCATCATTTTCCGTTTTTAGCCCATGTAATTTTTGTTTGAATTGGAGTGAATCCTTTACATTAAATTTGGAATCTATTGTTAGATTTTTCAAAATACTGATGAGGTACTTGGCCAAGTTGTAACAGGGAACTTTTGTAGAAGAACATATAGGCCGTAGGGGAAGACCTTCCTTGTGGATTTTAGGAAGTCCATAAAGTCTGGGTGCAACTGAATTATATGTAGTCATAATATGTTTTTGGCGTTGATCGATTATTTGGTTTTCAAATAAATATTTAACAAGGCTGTTGTTTTTCTCTTGCAATTTGTTCGTGGGATCGCTTCGAATTGGCCAATATACATTTCTGTCTTCCATCATTGTTTTCATTTTTGTTTCATAATCATGTTTGTATATTGCCACTGTGACGTTACCCTTGTCTGCTGAAACGATATAAATTTCTCTGTGTTTATGCAGAAATTGTTTTGTATCGTTGAGAATATTAGTTATATATTTATTGAACTCCGAAAACTTCCTCTTCTCCATACAATTATTTAACATATTTGCAAATTTTCCCCGTGCTTTCTCCTTTTCGTCATTATCGCTTATTGTTTGGATACAATCCTCACCGTCTGCAATAATTTTGAAGAAGGAGTTAGAAGTGGAGTGAATAGTACTAGGTAGTGCGTACTTTGGACCTAGTGAAAGTAAGTACTTAATTTCATCTGGGATGGGAACACTGGTTTTGTTGACAAACCACTTTTGATTAAGGCGAATGCCGTATTTCTCTTTCATCCTATCCTTGAGCGTTGTTAGTTTTTTGTCATGTGTTTGCTTAAGTTTTTCGTTTCTATTGTTGTATATTGTATTTGTTCGTGGAATAAAAAGTTTGTGTATTCTTCTTCTGTCAAAGTTGATACAATAGAGTTTTTAATGTTTTTAATTCTTTTTACCGTGGAGGTTAGATTTTTGTGTTTTGCAGAAATGAAGTGGTTCAAAATTTTGCAGTGGAAATTGAATATAGTTTTTTGTAAAGATTTAAATAAAGAGTGTTTTTACCAATATCCTGTTGAAATAATTTTTCTAGATGTGTTGTTATATTTGTGATGAAATTTGGTGTCAGCCCAAACTTTCTGCAGCTCAAAAGAAAATTCTTACTTGTTGTTGTTTTCACTCTTATTGTGCTGAGTTTTCTGTGTTGCTTCAATGTGCTGCAAAATGTGTTGCCATATTTATCCCTCATACTGTTGTAGAAAGCCATTTTGTTGTTATCTGAACTAAGATGGTGAATGTTCGATGTAAAATTTAAATTAATTCGGCGTGCCCTCCGATAATTATATCTTTTGATGTTGGTGACCTTTTTTTTTTGTTGCTATATTGTTGTTATTAAATGGGCTTCAGGTCAAATGAAACAAATATTTTCTTTTTGTCACTACGTTTCGTCCATGTATATGGACATCATCAGGTGAACAAATGGTTTCTATATTGGCATTGATAAATAATGTTAAGAAATGTTTACAAAAATATTCACAATACATTAATTACTTACAACAATATTATTGTTACATTTATATTCAATAATAATTTCTTATGTGTCTACACACTACAAAGTTTAACTGACAAGTAACATGTCCGTCAAATAAACAGAAAAAAAACAGAAAAATTATATAAACAAAAGCACATAGAGATCATATTGCAGAGCTTTTTCTTTTCCTCTTCTCCACCAAGTGTTTGTAATGTGGGCTAACGTCATCCATATCGGTTCATCTGTTCATTGTGTTATCAGCATTGATTATATGTAGCGTTTCGATTATCATCCTTTTGTTTTGATGTTCTTCTCGCTGCATTATTTTGACGTTAGAATGGTCAGGGGAGTGCTTGAAAGCTATGCAATGTGATGTCAGGGCTGTCTTCTGTATTGCGCTACTCTTGATATCGGATTTGTGTCCTGCTAGTCTATTTTTAAGTTTTTGTTTGGTTGTTCCTATATATGTTTGGTTACATTCTTCGTCCGGATTTCCATTACAATTAATTTTGTAAATTAAATTCGAATGTTCCAATTTGTCTATTTTTGTTTTAAGGTTGGTGTAGAGTTGTGAAGTTGTGTTTGTTGATTTGAAAGCTAATTTGTATTTCTCTGTATCCAAGAGTGTTGCATATTTGAACCGATCTGCTATTTCTTTGACATACGTAAAGGATTTGTAAATTTTGTTTTCTCTTTCTTCTTTTTCCGGTGGGTGAATAGTACGATTTTCATATTGTGTTATTAATGTTTTTATTATTTGTTGCGGAAAGGCGTTTTTTTGTAATATTTCTTTTATCTTTATTTTGTTACTGGTGTGGTATTCTGTATCACTGATTGAAAGAACTCTATTTATCAAGTTTTTGGCAGTGTTGAAGATTATTTGTTTAGGGTGTTGGGAAAAGAAATTGATTAGTCTACCGGACGAAGTTAGTTTTTGGAACCAATCCATTTTTAGTTGTCCTTGTTCGCGAATAACCACAGTGTCTAGGTAGGCTAATCTGTTGTTTGTTTCGATTTCAACTGTAAATTGTATTTTCTTATGGAAGCTATTAAAGGAATTAAGAGTTTGTTCGATGTCTTTCTCTTTTATGATGGCAAATATGTCATCCACATATTTTGTCAAGACTCGGGGCTTGTTTGGTAGTTTTTCCAGGCAACTGTTTAGGAGTTCTTCGAGAATGATGTCTGCTATAATCGGAGAAGCTGGATTTCCCATCGGCATGCCATCTTTTTGTTGGTATGTTTTGTTGCCATAAACCAAATAATTGTTCTCAATTATGCAGAATCGCAGTAGTTCGAGAAATTTGGGCTTTTTGATGAGCGTGTGTTCCTTAATTTTGTCCCAGTTATTACTGATAAGTTCTAGTGCCATTTTCAGTGGAATATTTGTAAAAAGTGATATTACGTCAAATGACACTAGAACTTCATCATTTTCCGTTTTTAGCCCATGTAATTTTTGTTTGAATTGGAGTGAATCCTTTACATTAAATTTGGAATCTATTGTTAGATTTTTCAAAATACTGATGAGGTACTTGGCCAAGTTGTAACAGGGAACTTTTGTAGAAGAACATATAGGCCGTAGGGGAAGACCTTCCTTGTGGATTTTGGGAAGTCCATAAAGTCTGGGTGCAACTGAATTATATGTAGTCATAATATGTTTTTGGCGTTGATCGATTATTTGGTTTTCAAATAAATATTTAACAAGGCTGTTGTTTTTCTCTTGCAATTTGTTCGTGGGATCGCTTCGAATTGGCCAATATACATTTCTGTCTTCCATCATTGTTTTCATTTTTGTTTCATAATCATGTTTGTATATTGCCACTGTGACGTTACCCTTGTCTGCTGAAACGATATAAATTTCTCTGTGTTTATGCAGAAATTGTTTTGTATCGTTGAGAATATTAGTTATATATTTATTGAACTCCGAAAACTTCCTCTTCTCCATACAATTATTTAACATATTTGCAAATTTTCCCCGTGCTTTCTCCTTTTCGTCATTATCGCTTATTGTTTGGATACAATCCTCACCGTCTGCAATAATTTTGAAGAAGGAGTTAGAAGTGGAGTGAATAGTACTAGGTAGTGCGTACTTTGGACCTAGTGAAAGTAAGTACTTAATTTCATCTGGGATGGGAACACTGGTTTTGTTGACAAACCACTTTTGATTAAGGCGAATGCCGTATTTCTCTTTCATCCTATCCTTGAGCGTTGTTAGTTTTTTGTCATGTGTTTGCTTAAGTTTTTCGTTTCTATTGTTGTATTGTATTTGTTCGTGGAATAAAAAGTTTGTGTATTCTTCTTCTGTCAAAGTTGATACAATAGAGTTTTTAATGTTTTTAATTCTTTTTACCGTGGAGGTTAGATTTTTGTGTTTTGCAGAAATGAAGTGGTTCAAAATTTTGCAGTGGAAATTGAATATAGTTTTTTGTAAAGATTTAAATAAAGAGTGTTTTTACCAATATCCTGTTGAAATAATTTTTCTAGATGTGTTGTTATATTTGTGATGAAATTTGGTGTCAGCCCAAACTTTCTGCAGCTCAAAAGAAAATTCTTACTTGTTGTTGTTTTCACTCTTATTGTGCTGAGTTTTCTGTGTTGCTTCAATGTGCTGCAAAATGTGTTGCCATATTTATCCCTCATACTGTTGTAGAAAGCCATTTTGTTGTTATCTGAACTAAGATGGTGAATGTTCGATGTAAAATTTAAATTAATTCGGCGTGCCCTCCGATAATTATATCTTTTGATGTTGGTGACCTTTTTTTTTTGTTGCTATATTGTTGTTATTAAATGGGCTTCAGGTCAAATGAAACAAATATTTTCTTTTTGTCACTACGTTTCGTCCATGTATATGGACATCATCAGGTGAACAAATGGTTTCTATATTGGCATTGATAAATAATGTTAAGAAATGTTTACAAAAATATTCACAATACATTAATTACTTACAACAATATTATTGTTACATTTATATTCAATAATAATTTCTTATGTGTCTACACACTACAAAGTTTAACTGACAAGTAACATGTCCGTCAAATAAACAGAAAAAAAACAGAAAAATTATATAAACAAAAGCACATAGAGATCATATTGCAGAGCTTTTTCTTTTCCTCTTCTCCACCAAGTGTTTGTAATGTGGGCTAACGTCATCCATATCGGTTCATCTGTTCATTGTGTTATCAGCATTGATTATATGTAGCGTTTCGATTATCATCCTTTTGTTTTGATGTTCTTCTCGCTGCATTATTTTGACGTTAGAATGGTCAGGGGAGTGCTTGAAAGCTATGCAATGTGATGCCAGGGCTGTCTTCTGTATTGCGCTACTCTTGATATCGGATTTGTGTCCTGCTAGTCTATTTTTAAGTTTTTGTTTGGTTGTTCCTATATATGTTTGGTTACATTCTTCGTCCGGATTTCCATTACAATTAATTTTGTAAATTAAATTCGAATGTTTCAATTTGTCTATTTTTGTTTTAAGGTTGGTGTAGAGTTGTGAAGTTGTGTTTGTTGATTTGAAAGCTAATTTGTATTTCTCTGTATCCAAGAGTGTTGCATATTTGAACCGATCTGCTATTTCTTTGACATACGTAAAGGATTTGTAAATTTTGTTTTCTCTTTCTTCTTTTTCCGGTGGGTGAATAGTACGATTTTCATATTGTGTTATTAATGTTTTTATTATTTGTTGCGGAAAGGCGTTTTTTTGTAATATTTCTTTTATCTTTATTTTGTTACTGGTGTGGTATTCTGTATCACTGATTGAAAGAACTCTATTTATCAAGTTTTTGGCAGTGTTGAAGATTATTTGTTTAGGGTGTTGGGAAAAGAAATTGATTAGTCTACCGGACGAAGTTAGTTTTTGGAACCAATCCATTTTTAGTTGTCCTTGTTCGCGAATAACCACAGTGTCTAGGTAGGCTAATCTGTTGTTTGTTTCGATTTCAACTGTAAATTGTATTTTCTTATGGAAGCTATTAAAGGAATTAAGAGTTTGTTCGATGTCTTTCTCTTTTATGATGGCAAATATGTCATCCACATATTTTGTCAAGACTCGGGGCTTGTTTGGTAGTTTTTCCAGGCAACTGTTTAGGAGTTCTTCGAGAATGATGTCTGCTATAATCGGAGAAGCTGGATTTCCCATCGGCATGCCATCTTTTTGTTGGTATGTTTTGTTGCCATAAACCAAATAATTGTTCTCAATTATGCAGAATCGCAGTATTTCGAGAAATTTGGGCTTTTTGATGAGCGTGTGTTCCTTAATTTTGTCCCAGTTATTACTGATAAGTTCTAGTGCCATTTTCAGTGGAATATTTGTAAAAAGTGATATTACGTCAAATGACACTAGAACTTCATCATTTTCCGTTTTTAGCCCATGTAATTTTTGTTTGAATTGGAGTGAATCCTTTACATTAAATTTGGAATCTATTGTTAGATTTTTCAAAATACTGATGAGGTACTTGGCCAAGTTGTAACAGGGAACTTTTGTAGAAGAACATATAGGCCGTAGGGGAAGACCTTCCTTGTGGATTTTGGGAAGTCCATAAAGTCTGGGTGCAACTGAATTATATGTAGTCATAATATGTTTTTGGCGTTGATCGATTATTTGGTTTTCAAATAAATATTTAACAAGGCTGTTGTTTTTCTCTTGCAATTTGTTCGTGGGATCGCTTCGAATTGGCCAATATACATTTCTGTCTTCCATCATTGTTTTCATTTTTGTTTCATAATCATGTTTGTATATTGCCACTGTGACGTTACCCTTGTCTGCTGAAACGATATAAATTTCTCTGTGTTTATGCAGAAATTGTTTTGTATCGTTGAGAATATTAGTTATATATTTATTGAACTCCGAAAACTTCCTCTTCTCCATACAATTATTTAACATATTTGCAAATTTTCCCCGTGCTTTCTCCTTTTCGTCATTATCGCTTATTGTTTGGATACAATCCTCACCGTCTGCAATAATTTTGAAGAAGGAGTTAGAAGTGGAGTGAATAGTACTAGGTAGTGCGTACTTTGGACCTAGTGAAAGTAAGTACTTAATTTCATCTGGGATGGGAACACTGGTTTTGTTGACAAACCACTTTTGATTAAGGCGAATGCCGTATTTCTCTTTCATCCTATCCTTGAGCGTTGTTAGTTTTTTGTCATGTGTTTGCTTAAGTTTTTCGTTTCTATTGTTGTATTGTATTTGTTCGTGGAATAAAAAGTTTGTGTATTCTTCTTCTGTCAAAGTTGATACAATAGAGTTTTTAATGTTTTTAATTCTTTTTACCGTGGAGGTTAGATTTTTGTGTTTTGCAGAAATGAAGTGGTTCAAAATTTTGCAGTGGAAATTGAATATAGTTTTTTGTAAAGATTTAAATAAAGAGTGTTTTTTACCAATATCCTGTTGAAATAATTTTTCTAGATGTGTTGTTATATTTGTGACGAAATTTGGTGTCAGCCCAAACTTTCTGCAGCTCAAAAGAAAATTCTTACTTGTTGTTGTTTTCACTCTTATTGTGCTGAGTTTTCTGTGTTGCTTCAATGTGCTGCAAAATGTGTTGCCATATTTATCCCTCATACTGTTGTAGAAAGCCATTTTGTTGTTATCTGAACTAAAGCTAGCCACAGACGATGAACATGTTGGTGTGATTTGTTGGGCAGCGGTTCGCCATACACGGGCCAACATGTTTATAAACTTCATTTTTTGTTTGACTGTCGTGAAGTCAAGATGTGCGATAGAAGTGCGGATGATGCAATAGCATGTTCGATAATTAATAGATTTGCAGACAGCGAGCTATGGGAGTGCTACAAGGGATGCAAAAAACATCAGGAACAAATTTAGCAACTATTTTAACACTGTCGGCGCTGTACCGTGGCAAAACAATTTTGTTTAAATACATATTTTTATTTCGCATCATAATATGTATTAACATTTAAAAAATAAAATAAAAATAAAGCACAAATTTACTTACATTTTCTATTTCAAATGATTCATCAAATGTTACAATGCTCTCCAATTGTGTTTCCTGGTCTCTTATAAAATCAAATTGGTCGTAATACCATAATTTTATAGCTTCAATGAAGTTTTCAATGAATATTTTGCATTGCGACGACATGTTAACTCATTAAAAATAACAACACAAATGACGAATTGTTGTCGCACAACGCCATACACGACGAACATGTTGATAAACTTCAAAACGTGTTGTAAACTTGCCCATACACAGCCAACATGTTAGCCCCAACTTCACGGTTTACAAAATATTTCATAAACCGTCGATTTGTTGGCCAACGTGCCCATACACGAATGATTTTCAGCCCAACACCAACAAATCACACCAACATGTTCATCGTCTGTGGCTAGCTTAAGATGGTGAATGTTCGATGTAAAATTTAAATTAATTCGGCGTGCCCTCCGATAATTATATCTTTTGATGTTGGTGACCTTTTTTTTGTTGTTGCTATATTGTTGTTATTAAATGGGCTTCAGGTCAAATGAAACAAATATTTTCTTTTTGTCACTACGTTTCGTCCATGTATATGGACATCATCAGGTGAACAAATGGTTTCTATATTGGCATTGATAAATAATGTTAAGAAATGTTTACAAAAATATTCACAATACATTAATTACTTACAACAATATTATTGTTACATTTATATTCAATAATAATTTCTTGTGTCTACACACTACAAAGTTTAACTGACAAGTAACATGTCCGTCAAATAAACAGAAAAAAAACAGAAAAATTATATAAACAAAAGCACATAGAGATCATATTGCAGAGCTTTTTCTTTTCCTCTTCTCCACCAAGTGTTTGTAATGTGGGCTAACGTCATCCATATCGGTTCATCTGTTCATTGTGTTATCAGCATTGATTATATGTAGCGTTTCGATTATCATCCTTTTGTTTTGATGTTCTTCTCGCTGCATTATTTTGACGTTAGAATGGTCAGGGGAGTGCTTGAAAGCTATGCAATGTGATGTCAGGGCTGTCTTCTGTATTGCGCTACTCTTGATATCGGATTTGTGTCCTGCTAGTCTATTTTTAAGTTTTTGTTTGGTTGTTCCTATATATGTTTGGTTACATTCTTCGTCCGGATTTCCATTACAATTAATTTTGTAAATTAAATTCGAATGTTCCAATTTGTCTATTTTTGTTTTAAGGTTGGTGTAGAGTTGTGAAGTTGTGTTTGTTGATTTGAAAGCTAATTTGTATTTCTCTGTATCCAAGAGTGTTGCATATTTGAACCGATCTGCTATTTCTTTGACATACGTAAAGGATTTGTAAATTTTGTTTTCTCTTTCTTCTTTTTCCGGTGGGTGAATAGTACGATTTTCATATTGTGTTATTAATGTTTTTATTATTTGTTGCGGAAAGGCGTTTTTTTGTAATATTTCTTTTATCTTTATTTTGTTACTGGTGTGGTATTCTGTATCACTGATTGAAAGAACTCTATTTATCAAGTTTTTGGCAGTGTTGAAGATTATTTGTTTAGGGTGTTGGGAAAAGAAATTGATTAGTCTACCGGACGAAGTTAGTTTTTGGAACCAATCCATTTTTAGTTGTCCTTGTTCGCGAATAACCACAGTGTCTAGGTAGGCTAATCTGTTGTTTGTTTCGATTTCAACTGTAAATTGTATTTTCTTATGGAAGCTATTAAAGGAATTAAGAGTTTGTTCGATGTCTTTCTCTTTTATGATGGCAAATATGTCATCCACATATTTTGTCAAGACTCGGGGCTTGTTTGGTAGTTTTTCCAGGCAACTGTTTAGGAGTTCTTCGAGAATGATGTCTGCTATAATCGGAGAAGCTGGATTTCCCATCGGCATGCCATCTTTTTGTTGGTATGTTTTGTTGCCATAAACCAAATAATTGTTCTCAATTATGCAGAATCGCAGTAGTTCGAGAAATTTGGGCTTTTTGATGAGCGTGTGTTCCTTAATTTTGTCCCAGTTATTACTGATAAGTTCTAGTGCCATTTTCAGTGGAATATTTGTAAAAAGTGATATTACGTCAAATGACACTAGAACTTCATCATTTTCCGTTTTTAGCCCATGTAATTTTTGTTTGAATTGGAGTGAATCCTTTACATTAAATTTGGAATCTATTGTTAGATTTTTCAAAATACTGATGAGGTACTTGGCCAAGTTGTAACAGGGAACTTTTGTAGAAGAACATATAGGCCGTAGGGGAAGACCTTCCTTGTGGATTTTGGGAAGTCCATAAAGTCTGGGTGCAACTGAATTATATGTAGTCATAATATGTTTTTGGCGTTGATCGATTATTTGGTTTTCAAATAAATATTTAACAAGGCTGTTGTTTTTCTCTTGCAATTTGTTCGTGGGATCGCTTCGAATTGGCCAATATACATTTCTGTCTTCCATCATTGTTTTCATTTTTGTTTCATAATCATGTTTGTATATTGCCACTGTGACGTTACCCTTGTCTGCTGAAACGATATAAATTTCTCTGTGTTTATGCAGAAATTGTTTTGTATCGTTGAGAATATTAGTTATATATTTATTGAACTCCGAAAACTTCCTCTTCTCCATACAATTATTTAACATATTTGCAAATTTTCCCCGTGCTTTCTCCTTTTCGTCATTATCGCTTATTGTTTGGATACAATCCTCACCGTCTGCAATAATTTTGAAGAAGGAGTTAGAAGTGGAGTGAATAGTACTAGGTAGTGCGTACTTTGGACCTAGTGAAAGTAAGTACTTAATTTCATCTGGGATGGGAACACTGGTTTTGTTGACAAACCACTTTTGATTAAGGCGAATGCCGTATTTCTCTTTCATCCTATCCTTGAGCGTTGTTAGTTTTTTGTCATGTGTTTGCTTAAGTTTTTCGTTTCTATTGTTGTATTGTATTTGTTCGTGGAATAAAAAGTTTGTGTATTCTTCTTCTGTCAAAGTTGATACAATAGAGTTTTTAATGTTTTTAATTCTTTTTACCGTGGAGGTTAGATTTTTGTGTTTTGCAGAAATGAAGTGGTTCAAAATTTTGCAGTGGAAATTGAATATAGTTTTTTGTAAAGATTTCAATAAAGAGTGTTTTTTACCAATATCCTGTTGAAATAATTTTTCTAGATGTGTTGTTATATTTGTGATGAAATTTGGTGTCAGCCCAACCTTTCTGCAGCTCAAAAGAAAATTCTTACTTGTTGTTGTTTTCACTCTTATTGTGCTGAGTTTTCTGTGTTGCTTCAATGTGCTGCAAAATTTGTTGCCATATTTATCCCTCATACTGTTGTAGAAAGCCATTTTGTTGTTATCTGAACTAAGATGGTGAATGTTCGATGTAAAATTTAAATTAATTCGGCGTGCCCTCCGATAATTATATCTTTTGATGTTGGTGACCTTTTTTTTTTGTTGCTATATTGTTGTTATTAAATGGGCTTCAGGTCAAATGAAACAAATATTTTCTTTTTGTCACTACGTTTCGTCCATGTATATGGACATCATCAGGTGAACAAATGGTTTCTATATTGGCATTGATAAATAATGTTAAGAAATGTTTACAAAAATATTCACAATACATTAATTACTTACAACAATATTACTGTTACATTTATATTCAATAATAATTTCTTATGTGTCTACACACTACAAAGTTTAACTGACAAGTAACATGTCCGTCAAATAAACAGAAAAAAAACAGAAAAATTATATAAACAAAAGCACATAACACAATATGAAAATCGTACTATTCACCCACCGGAAAAAGAAGAAAGAGAAAACAAAATTTACAAATCCTTTACGGATGTCAAAGAAATAGCAGATCGGTTCAAATATGCAACACTCTTGGATACAGAGAAATACAAATTAGCTTTCAAATCAACAAACACAACTTCACAACTCTACACCAACCTTAAAACAAAAATAGACAAATTGGAACATTCGAATTTAATTTACAAAATTAATTGTAATGGAAATCCGGACGAAGAATGTAACCAAACATATATAGGAACAACCAAACAAAAACTTAAAAATAGACTAGCAGGACACAAATCCGATATCAAGAGTAGCGCAATACAGAAGACAGCCCTGGCATCACATTGCATAGCTTTCAAGCACTCCCCTGACCATTCTAACGTCAAAATAATGCAGCGAGAAGAACATCAAAACAAAAGGATGATAATCGAAACGCTACATATAATCAATGCTGATAACACAATGAACAGACGAACCGATATGGATGACGTTAGCCCACATTACAAACACTTGGTGGAGAAGAGGAAAAGAAAAAGCTCTGCAATATGAAATAATAAAATTAATTAATAAAAATTAATAAAAATTATAACATTGAGACTAGCCCAACACATAAACGAAAACAAATCACTCAGCTGATTTTGACAACATTAAAATTTTGGACAAAGAGAGTAAAGAGAACACAAGATACACACTAGAAAGTCTACGAATACAGCAAAAATTGACGACAGCGATGAACACGAAAGAGGACAAAGACAACATAAAGAAAAATTACAGTGTGGTCATCAAGAGTCTGTGATATAATTATAAGTTTTTTTTGTGTGCTAAATTTCATATCCTATTTTGTGAGTTTTCAATGTTGTAATTTTTATTAATTTTTATTTATTTATTTATTTTATTAATTTTGTCAATAATTTGTTTTTAATTGTAATAAAATAATAGATGCCCCTGAAGAAGTTGGAAAAAGCCAACGAAACGTCGGGAAAAGGATGAAATAAAGTTTGTTTTATTTGCATTCGGAAACCACTGATCTGTAAGCCTGTCAACAAATACATATTCTCAATGAAAGATAAGATATAAATAGTTAGAACTGCAAAACTTATAAAAATGATGCATAAGACTTAAATTTTGGTTGAAGAACAAATTTGTATATTCTTTTCACAAAACCACTGAACTAGCGAGAATACAAATATTTTTACTTTTGTACAAAAGTACTTTTCGGCTTATGTAGTTAAGCTTTCAAAGCAACACACTAGCTTAGTGGAAAGCAGTAAGAATAGCTTATCACCTATTCACAAATCTTATGCAATGAAAATTGGCAACAGAAGTAACAAGTTGACGGTCTTTTTATTTAGTGTCTACTTAAATCACTTATTTTCAGCATTTTGGAAATGTCGTGAGTAATGTAAATAAAATAAACAACGAGTACACACAAATAAAATAGGAATGGAAAAAAGAGATGAGTATATAAAAATGTTTTCAATGTTCCATGTTTACATTCTGTAACTCTCGTTTTCAATGTTCCTGCAACTCTCGCATCGACAAAATTAAGTTGATAAACTCTGAAAATTGAAACAAATCTCAGTTTTTTTTGCATCTTTCAACGGTCTGAGCGAAAATTAAACGCATAAACGCAGCTAATAATACAAATAATAGTTGTAGTGCTTTCAGAGTTTTATGTTTCTAGGTCCTAATTCTCATTGGACTGTTGCACCACATAATTTATTTTACTTACTTAATGATTAAAACTGGCTTCAAATAACTAACTAATATTTATCTAAATGCGTAATTTAGAATTGTTTCTAAATCTTCATTGTTCTGGCACCTAACAAGAGTAATTAATTTCACTTCATATTCGAATGATATTACTCTCAAACGAACACAATGAGAGTAGGTACCAAAAAGTTGTTCATACACAATTTTGAATTTTCTTTGAACACCTCTGAACAGCTGACTACATCCGCCATTTTTCAAAGGTGGTCGCCATTTTTAAATGGTGGTGAGCAGAGAGAAAAGAGAGAAAAGTTTTTTCTCTCTCGTGGTGAGTATGTGCACAAACTTGCATAAGTATTTGTTCCCCACATTTTTTTTATATGGAGTTAATACATATGCAAGTTGGTGGCCAAATCACAGCTTGTAGGCAAAAAGAGAGCAACCGTCGAAGTTGGTTCTCTCTATTAGTTCTTTCTCGATGACAGCACAGAGACAGAACAGAACAGATATGAACATTATCTTTGTATATGAAAACCATAGTACTCTTATGGGCAGAAACTTTTAGGGCCACCGGATGCCGTCGTTGGCGGTAGTATCGAAAAGGGATAAATTTCGGGGGAGCGAGAGAAAAATATTATTTCCATTCCCATAAGCAGCCAGCAGAATAAGGAGCTCAGTTAATTTAGCAGCCAAAAAGTCGACACAATTTCATTCATTCTATTTGAGTCTATCCTTGTATATGTTTTCATATACAAAGCTTTCATGAGCAGAAACTTTTAGGGCGACCACATTCCGTATAATTGGCGTTGGTGTCGCGAAGTAGAGGGATTCGCGGGAGCCGAGCGAGAGGAAAATATTATTTTCATTCCTATAAGCAGCCAGCCAGTAAGGAGATAATTAATTTACCAGCCAAAATAGCAACAAAATTCCTTTCAGTATAATTGATTCATCTTTGTATATGTTTTCATAGAGCTTCCATACAAAGGTCGACTAATTTTGTTTTTGTTTTTTATATCAATACACTTTTATAAAAAAAAAACGAATAAGTAAAACAAAAATGGCTTTATATTGTGTCTGATAAGGGCATGCTTACATCACTTGTAGAGGATCTTTTCCTACTTTTACTTGTGTACGATCTTTGTATATGAAAAATGGGTTTCATATATAAAGCTACTATTCGATTTTTGTCGTGCAGATCTTTGTGAAGAAGAGAAATATGTGGGTAGTTATAGTTTTGTATATTTTGGCGGGCAGGTAGGTACTTTGCTTTTATTTGATTTTAATATTCCCTGCACTATTTGAAGAGCAGGTTTGTTTGAATTTATTTTCAGGATTTTGAATGTGGGTTTGATTTTAAATTTATAGGGCTTTTCTTGATCAAAATAAGAAACAAAACGTATTAACTTGAACAAAACTTCTTTTATTCATGAAAAATATTATTTTGATTACATGGAAACAGTGACAAATAAATAAGCTTTAATTTGATTATTCTGAGCAAAGTAATTATTAAGTACAGTGATATTTCATATCGTAAGAGATGAAGCCTCTTACAGTTCGGCCATCCTGACTATAAATCGTCCTCGATTTACAATTACATGCAACAACATTTACATCAACATAACATTTTTCTTTTAAATTACTATTTTTCTTTTAAATTCTCTTACATCTATAGACTTTTAAACAAAATTGAGTACCTACATCATACATGAATACAATTAACGTTATGAAATAATGTGTTTTAATCATATATGTAGGTATATCAGTTTTTTTTTTACTGTTCAATTTGGAAAAAGAATAAAAAACATAATGATAAAGTTTTAACATTAAAAAAAAAAAACTTTTACATAAAATTGATAAAATAAAAAATCCGATTAAATTGATTGATGCAAAATTAGAGATTATGTTTGAACATAAGGCTTCATGTTCTCAGGGCAACATACCCCTTTATACGGCACGCGAGATATTTGGATATTTTCTATGTCTTCTATAATATAACGGTCATTAGGCAAGACTTTTTTAACCTCATAGGGACCTTTATATTTAGCTATCAATTTTTTGTTTAATCCTGGAGTATTTACAACGTTTTTGTTTGGACATAATCACTGACTTTGTATTTCAAAGGTGGCTTATGATGTTTATCAAAATTAGTTTTGTTTTTGTTTTGGCTTTTCACAGTTTTTTCGTTTGCAAATTTTCGGAGCTCATCTAAATTTCTAGGTTCTCTCTGTAATATATTTTCTTCTAGATATTCTTTTAAGTTGTCCATAACTTCGCCCTTTTGACAAACACCAAAAAAGAGTACACTAGGGCAAGCACCTGTGCTCTTGTTTTGTGTGTTATTTAGAGCAAACTCAACCTTTTTGAGATGTAACATCCAACTACCTGAATCCATTTCACTTTCTTTCGACAGCATAGGGGTAAGGCACCTGTTTATTCGTTCAACCTGGCCGTTGGACTGAGGTGAGCTAGTGGCCACCTTGATATGTTGAATGTTATACTTTTTACAGAAATCTAAAAAATCGCCTGAGGTGAAACAACTACCCCTATCTGAAATGATGCGTGTTGGCTTACTATAGTATGCAAAATAAGATTCAAGGCATTGAATTACTTCTTTAATCGTCGTAGTTTTAACAGCGTAAAGCTTCGTATATTTTGTAAATCCGTCAAATACAACAAGTACATGTTTTTTGTTATTTGAAGTTGAGGGAGGTAATGGACCGTAATGGTCGATGTGAACTGTTTCAAATGGCTTGTCTCCTTTAGGAATATTGTGCAACACTGCTTCTTTTTTTCCACAATGTGAAGCGAAATGCAGACATTTTAAGCAACTGCTTATATATTGCTTTATTTTTTTTTCATTTGGGGAAACCAGTATGTTTTGTTTAAAAAATTAAAACATTTCTCAACCCCGAGGTGACACAAATTTTCATGGTGAGTCTGTATGACATTCCTTTCCATCGAAGCTGGAACATAAAACAATATTTCCTTGTTAATTTTTCGATAGACTAACCCATTTATAAGTTCGTAACTAGAACTCTCCCTTTTTTCAAGCAACTCGACTAATCTTTGTATAGTTGTATCTTTTTGCTGCGATGCAGCAAGCGCATGCTCAAACGTTTCAGGTTCAACAACCAAAATGTTATGACACCGACTTAAGGCATCAACATGACCCATTCTCTTACTGTCTCGGTGCTCGAGGACGTAATCGAAATCTTGAAGCTCTAGAGCCCAACGAGAGATTCGAGGATTAAGATTCTTTTTATTTAGAGTTTGGGTCAGTGACCTACCGTCAGTAACAATTTTGAACCGCATACCTGTAAGATAAACTCGAAATCTCCGTAGTGCGTTTATGATAGCAAGGGTTTCCATCTCGTAAGAATGGTATCTTGATTCTTGATCCGTGGATCTTTTCGAAAAGAAAAAAAATAGGATGGAGCTTTTTGTCTTCTTGGCGCTGTAGCAATACAGCTCCAAAACCTAAGCTGCTGGCATCGCAGGGAAGCTCTGTTTTGGCGGTCGGACTATAAATGGTCAAAAGTGTAGCTTCTAAAAGGGTTTTTTTCAAAGTGTTAAAAGCATCCAATTGCTTATCTCCAAATTCAAACTTTGTGTCCTTTTTCAACAAATCGTTAAATGGTTTTCCTAAAAGAGAAAAATCTTTTATGAATTTTCGAAAGTAAGAGCATAAGCCCAAAAACGAGTGCAAGTTCTTTTCATTTGTAGGTATAGGAAAATCGGCTACAGCTTTTAAACCTTCATAATTTGGACCTATTCCATTCGCCGAAACCTCATATCCCAAATACCTAATTTTCTCATACATAAAAATGCACTTATCTAAACGAAGATGCAAACTATATTTGGAGACAACGTCTAAAACCTCTTTTAAGACTATAAAATGTTCTTCTTTACCAGAATCAATAAGATTTTTAAAAATTTTATTAATGTAATGCTGAAAAAATGCTGGGCAGTTCTTAAGCCCAAATGGCATTCGAAGGTATCGATATTCTTCTAAATATGCCTCATTTTCAAGCTCATAATCCAATAATTTAATTATCTACACATAAAATCCCTAAAAGATTACGATTCATAAGCAGGATGCATTTTTAGTATTAAAATGATGCATACCTTGGAATTTCATGCTTTTTATTTATCTTTCTTGTCTTTTTTGAGCAATGAACGAAGGTAATTTTGGAAAACTTTTTTCTTCAAAAATGTACCTTGCCTTTGAAAAAGAAAAACAATAATAGAGGTTAAATAGACAGTCAATTTTAAAAATTATAGTTTTTAAACTTAGCTACTGCGCACTCAAAAATCAAAATCCTAATCTATTTTTAAATACCTTGTACATGTTTTAATAAAAAATCATGACCTTTATGCAATGAAGTTCGAAACAAAAATTATTCAAACTTGAAACGCCATTTTCCAAAACCTTATACTTGTTGTTTAGATCCCTTTTACTGGACCGAATTGGTGGAATATATAGCTCTTGGTATTACCTTAGTCAAATAAAATTTAAATGGTTTCTAATCTAGAAATTAAAAAATTTAAAGTTTAAACAGCTCTGGTTTACAATAATCATACATGTAACCCTAGTGGCAAAAATTGCAACATAAACTTCAAATTTCAGATTTTTGCAGTAAATACACTGGCATTTGGAAGGTTTTTATTGTTTTTAAAAAAAGCTGTCAATTCGATTGAAATTTTTGTCAACATTATATTTTTTTAGTATCGCGTCACATTTCATAATACAAAATTTAATTTAAGTCGCTAGCTTTATTGGTCTACCTTTTTTTTTCAAATTGCTATAGTAAAACAAACCACCTGCGTACGAACGTACGAACGTACTTACACACAAACACACGTACATTTCTCTAAATGGGACTGATTACAATAAATTCCTAAGGGAAGGTAAAAATAGATACATATGTATGATAGATAAAGATATTTACAAATTGAACTCTGTAAATTAATTGTTATTAGGAGATCGATAAGCTTTGAAAACGTCGTTAAGGATTGTTTGAAAACGAAACAAAAACAATAAATAATTTTCGTCTAGTAAAAAGTGAAACGATGAGAATTGGGGCATTCTCATCGTAGCTTTTCTAGAAGCAAGTCGTTGTGATTGAAATACGGCCTAGACATTTTTAGCAGCCCTTTTGGTTGCTGAGGACCAATTTCGAGATATTTCTAAAGAAATAATTGGAAGAAAAGTCCAGGTATTTGGAGTTTAAAAATGAAAAAAGAAGACGTTTTTTTTCAAGATGGAAAAGATAATTAATTTTTTATTTTTTTCTTATATTTTTATTTGTCCAGTTCAGTCCTGTCCAGTTCTGTGTTTAAAAAGAAATAAAATAAAATGAATACAGACATTAATAAAAGTCAGGAGAATGGCGTTGAAGAAGTTGCTATTCAGAACGATCAGCAAAATTAAATCAATTTAAAAGCAGTAAGAGATATTATTCGATTGGCCAAAGATATTGATAGACAAAAAATAACAACTGGGTTTCCTGTCTTCGACCCTGATCGTTCACGTGTAGATATTTAAAAATGGTGTGAAGATGTGGATTTAAGGGTTAAACGGGACAGTTTAGAAGATTTTGATATTATACCACAAATTCAATCTGCATTATTGGGAAGAGTTAAAACCTGGTTTGAAAAATATGGGTTTCAGCATTATCACGTTCATCGTTGATCCATACCTTTGCAAGTGGTATGAATGTTGTCGCAGTTTTGAAGAAGGTGGCGAATTTTGAAAGTTGTGAAGCCATCTCATACAACGATTTTATCATGGAAAAAATTGCTCAAATTTACCAGTTACCATTTGAAATTCGTGAAGATATGATAGTTCGAATTGTTATTGGTTGTATAACTGATTTAAGTTTGAGAAATTCGTTAACTTTTGTTATGCCAAACAATGTTCAGAGCCTTATTGATCATTTATCCTCAATAAGTAATTCTCCAAGGCGCATTGAAACTTTAAATACGTCTAGTTGTCAAAAACCTAAAAATTAATTTTCACATGAGTCACTCAAACGATCTGCAGATTCTTACGCATCTACAAGTAAACGTATCAAAATTGAAAAAAATTGTTTTGCTTGCGGTAAACTAGGCCACATTCGGACTAATTGTCCAAATATTATAACAAATACTAAATTGAAAGAAGTTAAAAATAAAAACGAAAACCTTTGCAATTTTTGTAAGAAATCTGGTCATGTTGAGAATTCATATTGGGCTAAGCGTGCAACAAAGTAGGTCAATCAAATTATTCGGATGTAGTAATAAATAATGAACATTATGGTTGTCTTTTTGATACTGGTTCGGATTGTTCTCTCATAAATGAGGGAATCACTTTTAAATATGAAAAATTTATGGAACCATGTAGCCAATCCGTCCAAGGAATAAGTCAAAATTCTATTCATCTTTCAAAAAAGTTGAAATTGCTTGTAGAGTTCAAGGACATTCGATTTGGGTTACCTTTTACGTTGTTGGAAAAGAATATTTAGATGTTGACTTAATTATTGGAAGAGAAGTACTCAAGGATAGTTCTTTAGAAATAGTAGCAGATTCTAAATGATCAGCTTTAAGAAAAAAAACATATCGTGAATTGCCTCTCAAAAATAGATTCATCAACTTTGGCTAAATTATCAATAAATGAAAGTGAAAGTTTGAACGGATTTAAGAAAACATAATATTATAAGAATGGTAAACATCGGATGTGTGTGGATTTTCGTGCATTAAATAAAATAACAATTGTTATCCATTGCCAAGAATAGACGATTATTTAGACCAATTAGCTGGGAATAAATATTTTTCGTCTTTGGACATGGCATCGGGATTTTATCAGATTTCAATAGCTGAAGATTCAATTGAAAAAAAAACGGCATTTGTGACTCCTGAAGGGCATTTTGAATTCTTAAGAAATCCTTTTGGATTAGCTAATGCTCCTGCAGTTTTTCAGCGAACAATTGATCACGCCTTAAGGAATGAAATACAAAGTAAAATTGCATTGGTTTATATGGATGATGTAGTCATTCCATCAACAAGTGTTAAAGAAGGCATAAAGCGAATTGATATTGTATTGAAAGCTTTGACTGAATGTGAATTTTCATTGAATATTTAAAAATGCAAATTTCTTCAGTTACAAATTGAATATCTTGGCAGAGAAGTGTCAGTTGAAGGTATAAGACCGAGCTCCAAAAAAATAGATGCATCTTATGTTAGCCCTATCTCCAACAAATGTGAGACAAGTCAGACAAGTCAGTTTATGGGTCTTGCAAGCTATTTTCGTAAATTTATTCCGGAGTTTAGTGCAAAAACTCATTGTATTACACGACTTATTAAAAATGATATTAAATTTGATTGGAGTCAAGAATGTGAAGAAGCTAGGTTATATATTGTGAACCAATTAACGCAAAGACCTGTTCTTACAATTTTCAATCCTGATTTACCAACAGAATTGCACACAGATGCGAGTGCTTTTGGTTATGGAGCTCTGCTTTTTCATCGCATTGAAGATAAATTACGTGTAGTAGCATATTTTAGTAAAGCTACTAAGCCTTATGAGACAAAATATCACAGTTACGAGTTGGAAACACTTGCTGTTTTTAATGCAATCAAACATTTTAGAACTTATTTGTTAGGTATTCGATTTACTTTAGTAACTGACTGTAACGCAATAAAAGCTACAAAAGATAAACGCGATTTAATGCCAAGAATTGCACGATGGTGGATTTTTCTACAAGATTTTGAATTTGATATAGTTTATCGCAAGGGGATAATGGTTCAACATGTCGATTATCTAAGTAGAAATCCACCCACTAAAATCTGTTACAGACTTTCAAGTTTAACAGATAACTGGTTGCAAGTAGAACAACAAACAGATTCTATGACAATCGATATAATGAATCAAGTAAGAGAAAAGGATACTGAAGCTATTTCAAAGTAAACTATAGTCAGAGGGCTTTTATACCGAAAAGATAAAAGTGGCAATAAGTTATACGTTCCTCAAAAATGTCGATTGTCTCTTATTAGAAAATACCATGAAAATAATTGCCATATAGGTTGGGAAAAAATTATTTTGAAAATGAGAGAACATTTTTGGATGCCGTCGATGGCAAAGAATGTCAGAAAATTTATAGAATCATGTGCGATTTGTTTGGTAGCCAAAAGGCCATCTGGAAAGAAACAAATAACGTTACATCCAATTGATAAACAACCGATTCCTTTTCATACTATACACATCGACTGTATGCGTCCTTTTGCTCCAAAAACTGAAGGAGTTGATCGTTATGTACTTATTATCATTGATGCGTTTACCAAATTTATAGTTCTACGTCCATTGCAAACGTTGCAAGCATCACATACAATACAATGTATTAAAGATTTTATAGCTTTATTTGGAGTGCCTCTAAAAAATATCAGTGACAAAGGAACAAATTTTACAAGTGATGACTTTAAGAAAATGTGTTTATCATATTGAATTGAACACCATATGATTGCTCCAGGAATAAGCAGAGCAAATGGTCAAGTAGAACGATATTTTGACACGGTTGCAAATCTTTTAAGAACTAATTTTGATGCAAACATAGAATGGACAACTTACATTAGTCGAATACAACAATATAATACAAATGGGTATATTGTGCCATTGGGGTTACAAAGGAAGTTAGTTTAATAGAATCTTCGGCCATTTTCACGTGGTGAAAACCACTTTTAAGATCAAGCAAAGAAAAGTATTTTTTGTTTCGCAATCGGTCCAGATGATCTTCTATTAACGGTAATGGAAAATTATCCTTGACCGTGATTTTGTTTAAGTTGCGGTAATCGACACAAAGTCGAACTTCACCTGACTTTTTCTTTGTCAGTACTATCGGAGATGCAAACGGTGAATTACTTTCACGAATTATGTTATTTTTAAGCAAGTCGTCCAGAACTTTCTGCAACTCAATTTTATGTGCATATGGAAGACGTCTAGGAGCACAATGAAAAAAACTGTTTGGATTAGTCAGAACTATTTCCATTTCATAACCGTTATCTGAATATTTCGCATTGGTTGTAATACTCCCGAAAACTAAATGTTCTAATTTTATATTTTCATCATAAGTCAAATTCTCGTTTATATTCAAGTTAACAATTTCGTCGCGGGCATTGCATAAATCAATTTTTGAAATAATTTCGTCACAATCAGGATTTTCCATTTTTTCAACATAATTTTCATCATCAGGTTTAAAACTGATATTCAAATCCTTTACACATTATAAATTTTTAACATTTTCAAATTTTTCTTGTTCTTTAAATCAGCTCTTTCGTTTTCAACTATTTTAGTATCTAAATCACCAATCGCTAACTTAACATTTGTTTTATGTAAGAAATCTCGACCTAATATGATTGGGTCGTTCATAGTTTTGTCACTCACAACATATAGACAAAAATTAACATAGTTATCATAAAATTTAACATCACATGATAAATTACCTAAAATTACCAATTGGGAACTGTTAATTCCAACGAAACTGCAAGGTGATAGTTCAAGCGACGTCATCAAAATGGGTGGTACGTACCGTTGTTGGATGAAACTTATAGGACTGCCAGTATCTATAACGGTCATGATGTTCATCTAAGCTCCAAAACTTTCAGCTTCCCGATTCGCAGATTTAATTTCATACTCCAACACTCCATGAAAATCGGTCATCAATGTTGAAACTGGAGATTCCATTGTACATTTTCCCCTCTGGACGACGAGAACTGAAGACTTTTGTGGACAATTGGTGATAATATGTCCCTTTTGTCCGCATCGGAAACACGAACCTTTTTCTCGGCGAGCTTTGGGACAGTTACTTGATATGTGACCCTCTTCGTCACAGTTAAAGCACCTGACCTTAGCATCAACACGTGGCACACTTCTCGAAGGTTGTACAGATCTGTTGTAACCAGAACTCGTAGGTTGCAACTCGGATTTCATTTTTTCATACTTGCGCAGAATGTTCTTGAGATCAGCGATTGTATTTGCAGTAAGCATGATTTGCTTATTAAATATTGAATCAGGGATCCCCTTGATTATATAGGCAATCACATCCTGTTCATCAATCTCTGCGGAAGAAGCCATCTTCTGCATGGAAAAAACGTATTGCTGGTAATTTTCATCTCTACGTTTTTTTCGATTTCGCAATGTGTTATGGACGTCTGTTGCGGTTGTATGGTAGTGAAACTCGGACATCAGAGCGGCTCTCAGATCTTTCCATGATCGAAACGTTCTTGACCGCAAAAATAACTTGGCCGTACCTTTAAGGAGTCTTTTGAAATAAATGAAAGCCTCTGACTCACTCAGATGGTAAGTGACCATAGCATCCTCGACGTTTTCAATTCACTTACTAATAGGGTAATTACCGTCGCCACTAAATAATGGTCAGGACTCCTCGATATCACGTGACGAATGTGCACTAACGTGCTGGAACTCACGAATAGGGCTGTTAGTGCTGAGTTCAGCCAAACGTTTTTCCAACGCAGCGATTTCTTCCTTTTTCTTAACTAAATCACGGAGTTTTTCAAGACTTTGTGACAGAGCGTCATCCTCGTCCTCATGTGCGTCATCACAACTTGCCTCACCTTCCTGGTCAACAACAGGGAACAGATTTTCAATCTGCTCAGGTTCAAGCGAATCAATGGCTTCATTTAAACGGGCCTTAAGTGAATTCTTGGTACCATTTGTGTGCTTAAATTCATCTGGACAAGCTTCTCTTTAAGGATTTGCACAGAAGCGTTTTCCAAAAAACTCAAAACACGAGCCATTGCATTTGCATCCATGTTTGGAAAAATTTTAGGATCACATTTTAGGAAAAAAAAAAATTTTTTTTTAAGTAAATTTTCTTTAATTTATCGTAAGAAATGCAACCACTATTCAATTAAATGAGGAACTTTATCCCACTTCTGATTTATTATAGGGCTTTTCTTGATCAAAATAAGAAACAAAACGTATTAACTTGAACAAAACTTCTTTTATTCATGAAAAATATTATTTTGATTACATGGAAACAGTGAAAAATAAATAAGCTTTAATTTGATTATTCTGAGCAAAGTAATTATTAAGTACAGTGATATTTCATATCGTAAGAGATGAAGCCTCTTACAAATTCAAATTTTATATATTAGAAGCAGCGCTGGCCTCAGCCAAACTTGCGCCCTGTGCAAGATTTGTAGAAAGCGCCCCTTTTTTATATTTTTGTTTACACATAAACTGATACACAAGCATAAGCCTTTCCCAGATTACCCAGGAGGTAGACTTTCAATGCGTTTTTTTATTGAGGTATCCCCAGGAGGCCTAAACCATTAAACTAAAACGCAGCGAAGAAATGAGCAGAGGGGAAACTTTTAAACTTGGAAACTTACTTTTCTGGCCTTACATTTTGCAAATTCAGAAATGAGATCATCAAAGTCTAAAGAATTTAATAATTTCTTTTCAATGGACATTATAGATAAACCTACCAATCTCTCTTGAGTCATGGTTGTCCTAAGATAATTTTTAATAATTTTAAGTTTAGAAAAACTACGTTCTCCTGAAGCTACCGTGACTCGTGACCGGGATTGTATTAAGAATTTGGAGAGCAATTACTAAATTCGGGGCAAAATCTTCAAGGTTTGAACTAAAAATAAAATTTAACACATCTAAACTTGAGCTTTGTGGTGTAACAAGCTGGGATATTACGGTTAACTCTTGAAACAATTCTTCTCCATCTAAATCTTTAAAATTACTTTATGTTAAAACATTCTGCAAATTAAGGCATGAAGCACGTTAAACATTCGCTTATGTTACTAAAAAATGAAAAATTGATACTATACGTATCAAACCTTTCAAGTATTTAAAAAAAAAATCAACTTTAAATCTTTGTTTCGGGTCTAATATAGTTTCAGGACATTCATCAGTATAAAGTATTTTTCTCCGTTGAGATCGCAATGATGAAGCTACAGGAAACATATTTGGTATTTCTAGGGAACTAGCAATACGCTCGGTTAATTGAAAATACCTACTCATTAAATTTTTCATCGGAACGCATGAAAATCAAACTGTTTTTTGTATTTTCTAAAACCGTTATGCCAGTTAACAGATTAACGGACGGACTTTGCAAATATTTACTAGTTTAATTTATATTTTCTAAAGTATCAAACCAAATTAGCAGGCAGCAAATAAATGTAAAATGAAAAGTTTTATTTCCTAACGATTCTGCAATGTTTTTTGCCTCTAGATTTTTTAATTCTATAAGGGCTTCATATATCTCTTCTTAATTTGTTTTTAAAGGCCTTAATGCGTCTAACCTGCTCTCTCATCTAGTCTCAGAAGGGGGTTTCAAAGTATGACTTGGAATTTTTTTCTTATAAATATCCCACCTCGTTGTGGAACTTTAAAAAAAAGTTATACAAACATTGAATTGTATTGAAAAATTTAACTGCATAAAATAAGCACCGAACAGCATCATTAACCACTAAATTTAAGGAATGCGGGCAACATGAAACTAAAAATGCTCTTGGTTCCAGGGTTCGATTCTGAACACTCGCTTCTTTTCCTTTTATATTCGAACCATTATGTATGTATGTATGGATGTACTTTATTGAGATTTTTTTTTTACACTTATGATTCTTAATTCTATGTACCTATACTATACATAGTTATTTCAATAGCTTGTTATTAATTTGCCGACTTAGAATTGGTCAGGCTACACAGTTTTTATTTTATATTAATTTAGTTTATTTTTGTAAAGCACATTAGTTGTTTCTTAGACACAGTCTCTTAGTTTTATAAAATTACGTCCACTCAACAAGACGAAGCCTATTCGAACCATTATCATAACTTTGGCTTTGACAGTTAGATACTTATTAAAATTTCATGTAATTCAAGCTTGTCTAAAATCAACTGAGTCAGTCACATTACGGTCTTGTCACAAAATACGTCACTTCTATTAAAAACTGATAGCTATGTATTTAATATTAATTAACAACAAAGCGAAAAAACAATTGCAACAATCTGCATTCTGCACCAGACTAGATATACATTAAAAGTAGCCGTTACAACAGTCATTAACTTTTACAAAAAAAAAAAAACAAACTGCCTGCGCAAGAACAATTCGACTCCACATAGAATCATCCCTCTTTAATTTTTAAGCTCTATGCTCCTTTTCCATTCTATTAAAAATTTCATCTGTAATCAAGCACTTAACTCTTACACAGTGTGCAACAAGAAAACCTGCACGCTCTGACCCATATGATTCCGTATAAATAAGTTTTTTTTTTAAATATCTCCCATGTTAGTTTCGATAATCAGTGTGCAAAAAAAAAAACTTGCACATCAATTGACCATTTGTAGCAAAGACACCTACCTACCTCATTTCCAAATATTTCACCCTGTTCGTACAAGAGTAAAAAGAAAAAATCTCAACACAAAAAAGTTTCATGCAAGAGAAAAAAAGAAAAAATCTCAATACAAAAAAGTTCCATGCCATCTCATATGTGCAAGATATATTTTATGCACACCGAGTCCCAAAATTAACATAGAGAGTATGACAAAGCAAAATACTTATTCATATTGAATCGTATGGGCTAGTACGTGCAGGTTTTGTATCACGCACGTTCCTGAATGTGAGTTCTCATCTACAAAGAAAACAACAAAAAAATGTCTCCGAAAGAAGAGAGCAGGTAGGTTGCTGTGCTACTTTCTACTACAAATACTAATCAAAGACACTCCATATATTTTGTTGTTGTTTTTTTTTGTAGATGAGAACCAGTGTTGGGACCTCGTAGAAGCAAAAGAGTGGTAGAAATGATGTCAAAAAGGTGGTAGAAAAGTGGTAGAAATTAAAACCCATTTTTATGTAGTAAATCTTATATTCAATAACTTATTAAAAAATACAAAAAATTAAATAAACAATAATTCAGTTCTTTCAGTTTCAAATATCACAATGCACAATAATTAAATTAGTTAGAAAAACCTCAAATTATTTTTTGCTATATAGACCGCCGGAAAATTTAAATTTTGAAGCATATTTCAGTAATGCTTCCGGAGGATTAAAATTCTGAAAATTTACTGAAATTTCCCTTGCAGCCAAAACGTTGTGAACGGTTGTAGTTTTTAATTTATTTCTTTTTTCATTTTTTATATTTTTTTAATCTGAAAATAGCGCTGCTATGCGGTAAGCAACAAAGCTCCAACATATAAGAAGATATGTTTTCAAAAATTAAATTGTCCATTCCGTCTTATAAGTTTTTTTATCAAAAGCCATTGTGAAACAATGTCATCAGTTTTAAAAATTTGGAGTAATTGATTTTCTCCAATTATTTTCTCCACTCATTAACTCTAGTTATGATTTATTTATAGTTGATGAAAAATGTTTCGTGAGACCTAAAACTGATGGCATTGTTCCATCAATGACGTTTTTCGGGTTTAAATATTTGAAAAATTTTAGTTCATCGTTTGAAAGGTAAAACCTTTCTCCAATTTGAACACATAATTCAATATAATAGCTGCACATAACTTTTCGTAGTTGCATTACATCTTGTTCAACATTTTCAAGTAAGTACCTTTCCAAGTAAAGGCCAAAATACATTTGAGAATATGGTAAATAGTTTTCACTGTTTTTTATATTTGTGTTTACATTCATATTTTCTGGTTTTACAAAATTTTTCATTAAATTTAATTTTAATGTAGTAATTTTTTCGAATATCAAGTGTATTTTTGTGTTCTCAGATTGAGTTTATTTAACTCGTTTACAATTTTAAGATTTATTGACAAAACATTTAAATATACTATAAATATTAAAAGGTAGAGTTTAATGATAGGATAGATAGATTGATTTTATTATCTTTTTCCAAGTGAACAATTTACATAGAGTACAATTTACTTATATATATTACAAAAATCGTTAAAGCATGGCTTTGCCGTCTGCCCCAATTTAATGATAGGTGAATGGTGAGTTGCAAAAAGTGGTAGAATTTGCTTTTTAGGTGGTAGATTTTCATGAACACCAAAAAGTGGTAGAAATACCATCGAGAAAGAACTAATAGAGAGAACCAACTTCGACGGTTTTTCTCTTTTTGCCTACAAGCTATGATTTGGCCACCAACTTGCATATGTAGTAACTCCATATAAAAAAAATGTGGGGAACAAATACTTATGCAAGTTTGTGTACATACTCACCACGAGAGAGAAAAAACTTTTCTCTCTTTTCTCTCTGCTCACCACCTTTTAAAAATGGCGACCACCTTTGAAAAATGGCGGATGTAGTCAGCTGTTCGGAGGTGTTCAAAGAAAATTTAAAATTGTGTATGAACAACTTTTTGGTACTCTCATTGTGTTCGTTTGAGAGTAATATCATTCGAATATGAAGTGAAATTAATTACTCTTGTTAGGTGCCAGAACAATGAAGATTTAGAAACAATTCTAAATTACGCATTTAGATAAATATTAGTTAGTTATTTGAAGCCAGTTTTAATCATTAAGTAAGTAGAATAAATTAGGTGGTGCAACAGTCCAATGAGAAATAGGACCTAGAAACATAAAACTCTGAAAGCACTACAACTATTATTTTTATTATAAGCTGCGTTTATGCGTTTAATTTTCGCTCAGACCGTTGAAAGATGCAAAAAAACTCCGATTTGTTTCAATTTTCAGAGTTTATCGACTTAATTTTGTCGATGTGAGAGTTGCAGGAACATTGAAAACGAGAGTTACAGAATGTAAACATGGAACATTGAAAACATTTTTATATACTCATCTCTTTTTTCCATTCCTATTTTATTTGTTTATACTCGTTGTTAATTTTCTTTACATTACTCACGACATTTCCAAAATGCTGAAAATAAGTGATTTAAGTAGAGACTAAATAAAAAGACCGTCAACTTGTTAATTCTGCCAATTTTCATTGCATAAGATTTGTGAATAGGTGATAAGCTATTCTTACTGCCTTCCACTAAGCTAGTGTGTTGCTTTTAAAGGCTTAACTACATAAGCTGGGTCAGTGGTTTTGTGAAAAGAATATACAAATTTGTTCTTCAACCAAAATTTAAGTCTTATGCATCATTTTTATAAATTTTCCAGTTCTTAATATTTATATCTTATCTTTCAGTTATATAGCGACAAGGAAAAATCTGTGAGGGAAAGTTCTAACTACAGTTTTTCTGAAAGTGCATTGTGGCTTATTCATAGATGTTTGCTAAACATTTTAGGCTATTCATAAATAAATGCAAATCAAAGTTAAGGGCTAAACCTGAATAACTATAAACAATGAAAATGCTGTGTTCAAGTAGTTATTATCGCAGCCAAATTTCATAATTGATTTTTTTGGTGTATAAAAAAGCTGAAAGAGTAATTCATGACAAATAAATGTTACTAAGTTCCAGAAAATATCGATTGATACCGCAATTGCAGAAGATGTGGATATTTTATATAAATATTCCTGGTAAACTGTAGAACTTTATTATTTCCGTCTTTTATAATTCAATGTAAAATAATTCAATGCAGTATATTTTAGATAATACAGTAGTTAAGTTAGTAGTTAAAGCATTACTATTGAAATAAACATAACATATGTTCATTTATAAAAAACATGTACTCGTTCAAATATACAAATAAAGTCTAGTCTAAAAAACCTTAACCTTGTTATACTCTTTCTGCACACATCCTTTCTTGTTTTGGTTGTTAATGCCATCTATCTGTAACTCAGAGAAGGTTGTTAATGCCATCTATCTGTAACTCAGAGAAAGAGAAGAGAAAAACAAATTCACCACGAACTACCGGTATAACTTCTTCCGGTATTTATTGACAAACAAAAATGTTTTCCTAGAACTAATTTGAATTATAGGAGTATTTTTGTAGATATAAAAACGACAAGATGTTAGTAAAATTAAAGAAAGAAATTCATGAGAATTACAAAAATATTATAATGAGACTTTAAAAAACATAGCCTTCTTGGCTATCAATAAACAAAAATGAGAAATGTCGCATTTCCCGGAACTGATGTTTTTTTGTGTACTCTTTTCTGAGGTGAAAACATGTATACACTGATACGAATTCAACACGCTATAAAAAATGAGAGTAAGAGGTTTCGAAGAGACGGAGACGAGGAAATTTGGTTCTCTCATTTAGTTTTTTCTCTCTGGAAATACCACTTAAGTGGTAGAAGTCCCAACACTGATGAGAACTCACATTCAGGTACGTGCGTGATACAAAACCTGCACGTACTAGCCCATACGATTCAATATGAATAAGTATTTTGCTTTGTCATACTCTCTATGTTAATTTTGGGACTCGGTGTGCATAAAATATATCTTGCACATATGAGGTGGCATGGAAATTTTTTGTGTTGAGGTTTTTCCTTTTTTTCTCTTGCATGGAACTTTTTTGTGTTGAGATTTTTTCTTTTTTTCTCTTGTACGAACAGGGTGAAATATTTGGAAGTGAGGTAGGTAGGATTTTTAGTTCTGCGATATTTTGAGTTAAATTTTCATTGAATGCAACAATGAAAGTGATGTTAGTTAGTGCGCAAGAGATATTTTAGGACAGTTGTGATGGATGTTTTTTTGAGATTATTTTAAGAATGTTTGTGGTTAAAGAATGGCAAATAGTAGTACATATTTGTTTGCAAGATCAGATTACATTTTCTTGCTCCTGGTAATGCGCCCCCAGAATTCTGCGCCCTGTGCATTTGCACATCTTGCACATATGCTTTGTCCGGCCCTGATTAGAAGTATAACTTTGTAGAGCTATTGGTAGCCCTTAACAAAATGATTTAATGAAATTTTATAGGGAATTAATACATCTGGACAGTGATAATATCCGAACACTTAGCACTTTGTTGGAGATTAGTATGTATATAGGTATGTATGTAGGTACATAATTTATAAATATGTATGTAGTCTCTAATAATAAAAAAAGATTTGATTCTTTAAAGGTAATTAGAAAATACGGTGTCGCGACTATTCTTTTTAAAATGAAAATTGTGAATTCCCTCCCATACATACCTAAATGTTTATATGAGTTTTTTTTTTATTTTTTTAATTTTGAATTTTTCAAAAACTATTTCAATAAATAATTCAATTTAAATTTTGGACTTGTGACTTTTAAAACCGGTAGAGGAATTTCTTTTAAATATTACCGTTGTTTTTTAATATTATTTTTCAACTAAGTCCCTTTTTTTTAAATCACTCCTGCCTCCTAAGCGAAATGAGATATACCCCCGTTTCGATAGTAAAAATTTCATGTTTTTGACTAAATCTTGGAGCTATCGTATTCTGCTCTTTTTTTTCATAGCATTTGGGGGGTAAAGCTAAAAACTTCTAACATTAACATTAACATTAACATTAACATTAACATTAACATTAACATTAACATTAACATTAACATTAACATTAACATTAACATTAACATTAACATTAACATTAACATTAACATTAACATTAACATTAACATTAACATTAACATTAACATTAACATTAACATTAACATTAACATTAACATTAACATTAACATTAACATTAACATTAACATTAACATTAACATTAACATTAACATTAACATTAACATTAACATTAACATTAACATTAACATTAACATTAACATTAACATTAACATTAACATTAACATTAACATTAACATTAACATTAACATTAACATTAACATTAACATTAACATTAACATTAACATTAACATTAACATTAACATTAACATTAACATTAACATTAACATTAACATTAACATTAACATTAACATTAACATTAACATTAACATTAACATTAACATTAACATTAACATTAACATTAACATTAACATTAACATTAACATTAACATTAACATTAACATTAACATTAACATTAACATTAACATTAACATTAACATTAACATTAACATTAACATTAACATTAACATTAACATTAACATTAACATTAACATTAACATTAACATTAACATTAACATTAACATTAACATTAACATTAACATTAACATTAACATTAACATTAACATTAACATTAACATTAACATTAACATTAACATTAACATTAACATTAACATTAACATTAACATTAACATTAACATTAACATTAACATTAACATTAACATTAACATTAACATTAACATTAACATTAACATTAACATTAACATTAACATTAACATTAACATTAACATTAACATTAACATTAACATTAACATTAACATTAACATTAACATTAACATTAACATTAACATTAACATTAACATTAACATTAACATTAACATTAACATTAACATTAACATTAACATTAACATTAACATTAACATTAACATTAACATTAACATTAACATTAACATTAACATTAACATTAACATTAACATTAACATTAACATTAACATTAACATTAACATTAACATTAACATTAACATTAACATTAACATTAACATTAACATTAACATTAACATTAACATTAACATTAACATTAACATTAACATTAACATTAACTTTAACATTAACATTAACATTAACATTAACATTAACATTAACATTAACATTAACATTAACATTAACATTAACATTAACATTAACATTAACATTAACATTAACATTAACATTAACATTAACATTAACATTAACATTAACATTAACATTAACATTAACATTAACATTAACATTAACATTAACATTAACATTAACATTAACATTAACATTAACATTAACATTAACAGCTGAAGTAAGCATGCAAACATTTCTTTCATCCCCTTATTAGACACAATGTTAAGACATTTTTGTCTTACTTTTCCGTTTTTCATATAAAAATGGATTGATATAACAAACAAAAACAAAATTCATCGACTTTCTTATGGAAGCTCAGTATATAAAAACATACAAAGATAGAATCAAATACACTGAAGTAAATGTTGTTGTCATTTTGTGAATTGATTATTTCCCTTACTCTGCATTTTTTGTATAATTTATGGGCACTCAAGGGGTTATTAGTACTCTCTATTATGTTTATATTTAAACACAGTGCGAGCGTAGGGAAGGATTTAAGAGGAGATACCGGTGCACATTGGTCTTAAAGTTCTGAACATCAAAATGGGAGGGAAAAACAGAGTTAGGCAAAGCATTCCACATTCTCGATGTGCAGTTTAAGAAAGAATCTCTTTACTTGACAGTACCCTCGAAACTCAGCTCAAAGGTAAACTAATAAGCAAGTGCGGGTATTGCGGCTGAATTGTTTAAGGGCTGGAATGCAACTGGCTAATTTAATAGAACATTGTTTGTAAAAATATCGATAAAACAACGAAAGGCATAAAACATTGCGGGGGTGTTGGAGGAATGTAAATTTTTCGGTTATAGTTCTATTGCCTATCATTTTTAAATCCCTTTTGGCTGCTTAAGGGAATATTTTTTGTATAAGTATTTATTTTAAGTCATATTTTCTAAAATTGCTTCTACCTCCTACTAAGAAGATTTATACCTTTCTTCTCAAACACCAAAAAAGTAAGCCTAAACCTAATGTTTTCTTTTTTTTATTTTGTACTAATTTTTGAACAACTGTATTCTGAAAACCATATATTGTATTCTTATGGTAAAAACGAGAATAAGTGAACATTTTCGCGGTTGTTCTTTTGCTATGTTGCGTGATAGAGGTCGGAAACATTAGTGAGACCAAAATCATAAACAAATAACACAAATAAGGAAAATAATTATGGCCAGCAATACATTTTCGAAACTACTCAAAACTCAACTACAGCAGTGTTGGGATACCCTAAAGCCTGTAGCTTTAAATGTTCTTCGCAAGAACAGAGCTAAGTTTATATCAAGTATGCTCAATAATCTTAAAATAATGGACTGTCGACAATCTCTTGAAGTACTTATGCTACAACAGGGGTGCCTTTTCAGCAAAGAGAACATTTTCAACAAGACATTCTAAATTTTGAACAGCGGTATCAGGGTCTGTACAATAAAAGAATGATGGCAGACTAATGTATTTATTTACAGAAAGTCCATACATTCACGAAATAAATTAGAATATTTATTTTTAAATATTTAAATGTATTTTCTATTAAGTTTTAAAAAAATAGGTTTTCCCATAAATTCAAAATAATCATATCAAGAACCCGAAAAGATTTCTTGCCGCCATGAATTTGTCTTGGACCAACTTTTTTGTGATCAGGGGATTAATATCTAGGGAGGGATGAAGAACATTTTCAAAATTCGAATTTTCTTAAAAACAAATCGATAGATTTTTATTAAATTTTCTTTAATAAAAATTATCTTAACTTGGCTTCTTCAAAACAAATATTTTTGTATTGCTCGAGAAGGGTATACCCCTGTAGAACCGATATTTTCTCAACAACTAATCAACCGATTTTAATAATAAAAATGTAAATGTTTTAGTTTTTGGTTTAAAAAAAAATATTAAACATTTTTTTTTCGAAATTCAACATTTCGAAAATGTGTCATCATTTTTTTTACAAAATTGAAACATAAAACGTATATTAATAAGCTCTAAATAACTGCATACCAAAAATATTTTTCAACTAAAATTGAAAAATTGTATATGTACATATATTCAAAATTAACCTTCAAGCGGGCGCGCGTAGTCGAATCGACCGCGCTTAGTACATTTTCGTTCATATTATTATTTCTACCCATCATATGTAATTCTCATTTCTAGTAGCCTTTTTCATAATTTTAAGTACTTTTTTGACAAATTAGACTTTAGAGACAATGATAATGTATCTGAGTACAAATCAATAAATAATTATGGAATAATTAGTGCTTTATTTCTCTTATTCATCCGATAGGTCTTTTTGGTTACGCGCTCGAGCGCCCGCTGAGGGTTAATTAAAACAAACCGCCCTAACGATTTTCAAACTAAATTTTTGAAAAATTAAGGTTTTTGAGAAATCGAATGGTGTTCAAATTTTTGAACACAAACTTTTTTGCTTTAGGTACATTTAAAACTTTTTTTAGTACATGTTAAAATACAGAAAATATTTTTAAACAGACTCTTTTGATATATGAGCAAGTTCGTGCTACCCAGTCGTGCAATTTTTTAAGTTTTTGATCCACTATTACGACACTAAGGCTGCGACCAATACCTGCAAGGCATCGATTTACATATGTCATTAGATTTGCATACAGCTCCGACTCATATCCTTATTTCGTCGGTTAACTTTCACAACCCAAAATTTGGTGTGGGCTCTTAGACTATATTGTTTCTATATAGTTTGTATACATAATCACATTAATATATTCAGTTAAAATTCTCATCTTACGTTTTTTTTCAACTTAACACTTATTTGTTAAATGTCGACTACACCTGTAGCTTCGCAGGACGCAAATAATTGGTAAGCTCTAAATTTTCTAGTTTTTAACTTTATTTGAAACCTTATGCGAGTAATTTTCACAAGCAGCATATAAATATGAGTAGAAAGCTTTTTGCAATTAGAATAATGTTCCTCCCATTTCACCCACAAAATAATCTTGATACATTCGCTCATACGAAAATGAATAAATTATGGATGTCCGGCAGGACCGGCCCAGCCAAACCTGCGCCCTGTGCAAGATTTGTAGAAAGCGCCCCTTTTTTATATTTTCAACCATAAACTGATACAAGTTAACGCCAAACAAGCTTAAACCAGCAAAAAGCTGAATCGGCTATACTTCCGTTCCCGTGGGAACATTATTGGGTAAGCAGCAAACATGAGCGCTGCATTTGCTGACACAGCGTCTGGAAATAACACACGCCAGTTGCCGATATGCTGCAGTAGCAGGGTAGAATAAGTTAGGTATGTTAAGTTTAGTTTTAAAATTGTAATTTAGTTTTAAGTGAACTGCGAACAAATAAAGATGTTTTTTTTATAATCCTTTAACAATAAATAATTTAATTGGCGCCCAACGTTTTTAAGTGTTTCCATATAAGTCGTCCTAAAGTAGTACGCCGCGGTTGCATCTTAAAAAAAAAAAAAACGCATAAGTCGTCCTGAAGTAGTTCGCCGCGAGAAACTCATACATTTTCAAAAAGAAAAACGCATAAGTCGTCCTGAATTAGTTCGCCGCGAAAAACACATAACTTCTTTAAACAGAAAAAAAAGAGAACGTATAAATCGACCTCAAGCAGTTCGTCGCGTGTGTTTCAAAAAGACTCTTTTCCTGTGTTACAACAACTGAATAAGCGAGCAGTCTATCCTTAGAAGACGCTACCACGAGGGAGTGTGAGCCGCAGTACCCTAGTAGCAAAAACAGCAAACAGGAGCAATACTTAGCCACCAGCGTGAGATGCTTTTCATATTTATGTAAGCTAGATTTAAGAACATTATAATCAATTAAGATTTTAAAACAGAATTATCTTTTTTTATATACGATTATACAAAATTTTTTAAGTGAATCATAAAATAAATAAGACTAAAAGTGACTTAATAACTAAAATTTACTTGAATCTTTTCATAAAATGTGAAATTGTTTTCATTAGTGAATTAATAATTTAAATTTACAACAATTTAATTTTTATAAAATTTAAAATCAATAGCTTGAATAACTTAATTACTACACTTATTTCCCAAAAGGAAACATAAAATTAACCAAATTTTATTAAAATAAAAAATTTATTTTTCTTCAAACCAATATCCAAGAAAATTATCCAAAATTCCCAAATTCGAAAAAGAAAAAAAATCTAAAAGAAACATGACGGAACCCGCTGTTTCAAACAATTTACCTAATATTCAACTCCCAACCTTTACCCTACCCCCTCCAAACCTTAACGTACCACCTTCAAATCAAAATGCAGTTGCCACCCCAGAACTAGAAGCTTTAATAACAAACATTGTCTCAAGAGTCTGTAATGAACAATGTAGGAACATTGTACAGACTATAGTTAATCCTCATGCCAATTTCTATAAGGGCACAGAACAGACTATTGACGCTCAATTTTCGGGAAATCTAAACGATCTAGACAAAGTACCGGACGTAGTTCGAACACTAAGGGATTTCTCAGGAAATCCTGGTGAATATAGCTCTTGGAGAAAGAGCGTTGAAAGAATCTTAAATATCTATCAGCACCTCAAGGGCACCCCAAAATATTTTGGTATTCTCAATACCATACGAAATAAAATAACAGGAAACGCAGATGCCGTCCTAGAATCCTACAACACGCCGTTAAATTGGGAGTGCATTTCCAAATGCCTCACTACACACTACGCTGACAAGAGAGACTTAGGTACACTAGAGTACCAAATGACTACTCTTACGCAAGGCAGTTACAGTGTTGAAAACTATTACCAAATGGTATATCAGCATTTGTCACTGATACTGAACAAAATTTCAAGCATGAATATTTCGACAGATGCTATGCATCTGTTAACGGAAACGTACCGAGATAAAGCACTCGACACGTTCATAAGGGGATTAAGAGGTGATCTCCCTAGATTATTAGGTATCAGAGAACTCGTGGATCTCCCACAGGCCCTATATTTATGCCAAAAACTCGATCACCAAAATTATAGATCACAACATGCCAATTACCCTAACACCCATAACAGAAAACCGATTCATGATTTACCACCACGCAAACCCACTTTCAATACACAACAACAACAATTTTTCCCACATCTGGCGCATATACCAAAACACCCTCCACAAAATTCATTTTATCCACAATACCCGCAATACCCGCAGTACCCACAACATTACCAATACTCGCAACAAAATCCCTTCCTACCAAAACAAGGTATCCCACCTCGACCTAACGCTCCAAAACCTTTCCCCAAACCAGTCCCAATGGACATCGACCAAAGCATGCACTCAAAAGGAATAAATTACATGAACAGACCAAAACCTCATAACCCATTATTCGGTAAAAGACCAACCGAACAAAACAATCCGCCTCCATCTGCGCAACTAAACCCACCTAAAATTCAAAGAAATTTCCATGTCTCAACGACACCATCCTATCCTGAATCAATAAAAAATCCAAACTTTGAGCAAACTGATGAACAAATTAACACTGCTTCAAATAATATTCAGCCATATGACTACCCTTACCAATCTGACGTCAATACTTACAATTCACTTTTGAATTCAACGAATGCAATGCATATTGGAGACGAATCATTAGAAGATTATATTGCAAATCAAAATGACTACGATCAACAACTTAACGACTTTGCAGATATTCATTTTTTAGATTAACAAGCTCGTCCTTGCCATACTTTGAATGTAAGACGAGCGATGGTAAAATCTTAAAATTCTTAGTCGACACAGGGTCGAACAAAAATTATATTCAGCCCAGCTTAGTAAAGAATCCAATTACCAATAAACAAAACTTTTTTGCAAATTCGATTGGCGGTAAAGTTGAAATAAGCCAACATACTATGATAAACCTTTTCGGTATCAATACCATACAAATACAATTTTTCATTCTTCCCACACTTAAGTCCTTCCACGGAATTCTAGGCAATGACAGCCTTAAAGACTTGTCAGCTGTCATTTTTACAAAAGAAAGTTATATGCTCACTACATTACATTACATTACATTACATTACATTACATTACATTACATTACATAATATTATAAATGCGAATGTAAGTTTGTTTGTTACGCTTTCACGCAAAAACTACTTAACCGATCATCATGAAACTTTGCACATACACTCTTGAAGGTATTAGAAGTAACATAGGATACTTTTTATTAAAAAAATAAAAAAAATTTACGAAAAATAAGAAAATTGTTTGTCAAAATATCGCCAAATTTAGCTACTTCAACGCCATCTAGCATCATCTAGCATCATAGTAATGAAGTTTCAACCCTTAATACTGTAATACCAACCAACTGTATTACCGACGGTGACGACAATATCTAATTCAATATCTAATTCAATTGAATATAGTTTCAAATGTTTCTAATTTTTCTATATTTATTGTTATTTTCTTCTTTCGTTACATGCAGTATAATACTATTCACATTTTTGAGGTTATCCGTAATTTTTTTGGTTAGCTGTTACTTTATTATTTTAGATCTTACTCGCTGATGTTAATTCTTACTCTGCTTTTATTTGAAAAAATGCCAAAATTGTTTGTCAAAAAATCGTCATGTGGATCTCATTGCTAATGTTTTTCCGGAATTGCAACAAAATTTGTGTAGTGATCCAGTGGTTGTGTGCAAGAGCAATATTAGCACCAAGAAATGAAATTGTAAATAGGATCAACACTGACATTTTAAACGAGGTTCAAGGAGAAATGAAGGAATATTTGTCAATGGATACAATTATGGATACGGAACTAAGTACTTCATATCCTGTGGAGTTTTTAAATTCACTTGAACTATCGGGTGTACCGTCACATAAACTTTAATTGAAACTAAATGTACCAGTAATGCTTCCGACGGGAAAACTTATAACATTGTCTATAAAAATATCTTAAATTAATACTTTGTATTTTATTTTTTTAAATTGTTAGAATTCAGAATTATTTATTTTTGTTACGGCAAAATATATTTTAACATTTGTTGTTGCATTTCAATAAGCATATATTAAGGTGTTGAAACTTCATTGTCTGTAGTAATTTTTAAAAATTGTTGATCTCAGCCAAGCAATAAAATTTAGTTATTATATTGACTCATTTCTATTATTATACCCTTACCCTTTATCTCTCATACTTATTTAATTTCTCCACTGCGGGCGAAGCCGCGGGTAAAAAGCTAGTTAAAAATAAATTAAAAATCCGACTCAAACAGCAAATTTCTAATTCAATAAACTCCGTCACCATTAGAGACAGTCACATGTCACAAGAACAAAAAACAGAACTTCATAAACTTACGGAATCATACTCTAATTTATTCGCTGAACCTGATGAAAAATTAACCTACGCCACGACGGTGAAAGGTAGAATTAGAACATCGAATGACGAACCAGTCTATACAAGATCATATCCATATCCCATGTCTTTAAAAGATGAAGTAGAAAAGCAGATAAACCAACTTCTACAAGATGGTATCATCAGACCTTCACGGTCCCCTTACAACTCACCAATATGGGTCGTACCCAAGAAAATTGATGCATCTGGTGAAAAGAAATACCGACTAGTTATCGATTATAGGAAACTAAATACATTTACCATACCCGATCGTTACCCGATACCGGAAATAAACGATGTCCTTTCCCAACTCGGACAAAATAAATTTTTCTCGGTACTCGACCTAAAAAGCGGATTTCACCAAATTAAACTTAACGAAAATGACATTGAAAAAACGGCCTTCTCGGTCAATAATGGAAAATATGAATTCGTCAGACTTCTATTCGGATTAAAAAATGCTCCGTCAATTTTCCAAAGAGCATTAGACGACATTCTTCGGGAACACATAGGGAAAATATGCTTCGTCTATATAGATGATATAGTCGTTTTTAAGACCCTTCAAGATGCAAATCTTAAAGTCCAGATGGACAAATGTGAGTTTTTAAAAAACAATGTAGAGTTCCTAGGATTCATAATATCTTCTGAAGGAATTAAAACAAATCCCAAGAAGATAGAAGCAATAGCCCAATTTCCGTGTCCAAAGACACTAAAGGACCTACGATCATTCTTAGGCCTATCAGGGTTCTATCGACGATTCATCAAGGACTACGCCAAGCTAGCGAAACCCCTGACAGTCCTTCTCAGAGGGGAAGATGGACGCACGTCCAAACAATCCTCTAGCAAAAAAATAATAAACTTTGACAACGAAGCTCTCGAAGCATTTCAAAAACTAAAAAATTCCCTCATCTCCGAAGATATAATTCTTAAATTCCCTGACTTCATAAAAAGAGTTCCACCTTACAACGGATGCGTCTAACTACGCAATAGGCGCAGTACTTGAACAAGACGGAAAGCCCATAACGTTCATCTCAAGAACTCTATCAAAATCAGAAGAAAACCTGGCAACAAATGAGAAAGAGATGCTGGCCATCATATGGTCACTCAATACTCTCAGAAATTATCTATACGGATCAGCCACAGTTAAAATTTTCACTGACCATCAACCCTTGACTTACGCATTAAGTAACAAAAACACCAATAACAAACTAAAGCGTTGGAAGGCTATAATCGAGGAGTATAAATATGAATTAAAGTACAAACCCGGCAGAACCAACGTTGTAGCCGATGCCTTATCAAGACCACCAACAGACAGCAATATCCATTCCTTGACAATCACCCAACATAGCGACGAAAGTTCGGGACAATATCTCATCCCCATTGCAGAAGAACCAATAAACGTTTATAAAAATCAAATTATTTTATTAGAAGGAAATACAGCGTCATACGATTTCAAAATCATTTTCCCCACTTATCACAGGCATACAATAATAGAACTAACATTTTCTAATGACAAAATTATCAATATTTTTAAACGTTATCTGAATCCATCTGTTATAAATGGACTCCAGACAAGCGAAAGAATACTTGGAAAAATTCAAGAAATTTATCCCATCCATTTTAAACAGTATAGAATTAGATTTGCAAGAAAAACAGTTGTAGATTTACTTGACCCAGAACAACAAGAAAATGAAATTATAAAAGAACACAATCGTGCACATAGAAATAGCAAAGAAAACAAATTACAGATTTTAACAAAGTTTTATTTTTCCCAAATGCGACGGAAAATAGAAAAAATAGTAAAACAATGCATTATTTGTAAAGAACATAAGTACGACAGACACCCTACTAAGCCTTTAATAGAACCAACCCCCATAACAACATATCCTGGACAAATATTACACATTGACATTTACTTCACAAACAAAAGAATCATATTGACCGCCATAGACAAATTTTCCAAATACTCTTTGGTAAAGATCCTAAAATCAAGATCCGCCGAGGACATAAAACAACCATTAAGAGAATTAATACTCTCATTTGGAGTACCGGATACTATTGTAGTAGATAACGAAAAATCTCTAAATTCCAACTCTGTTCTTTCGATGGTAGAAAACTTTTTTAACATAAAGGTTTTCAAAACACCGCCATACACGAGCACAGCTAATGGACAGATAGAACGTTTTCACTCAACACTATCTGAAGTGATACGTTGTCTCAAATCCCAAAACCCGAACTATACATTCCCGGAACTACTCGATAAAGCCATCCTTGAATACAATAACTCTATCCATTCCACTACAGGAAAAAAGCCAAAAGATATTTTCTTTGCAAGAGAACTCTCCAACAATCCCCAAGAACTCGAAAGAGAAAGAGAAAATACCTCACACAGAATTAAACAGAAACAAGACGCAGACCTACAATATCACAATAGGAAGAAAAGCCCTCCTAAAGAATTTTCCGTTGGCGAAGTAATTTACGTTAGAATGAATAAAAGATTAGGAAATAAACTATCTCCCAAGTATAAAAAAGAAATAGTAAAAGAAAATAAAAATTCAACAGTCATCACTAATTCAGGAAAAACTATCCACAAAAGTTTAATTAAAAATTAACACCCTCTCTTCCACTTTAGGTTTCTGGTACACTTTTGTACCGTACACACAAACATCCAGATACTGGATTACACAAACTCTCATTTAATCAAAATCAATACTGGAAGTGCCAAGATACAAAATGGTTCCTTTAAAATCATACACGTTATCGACATGGACGCATACGACAACTTTATTGAACAACTAGAAAAGGCCATATCCAATGTGAAATCCCAACATCCTTTATATCCCATCCTCTCCTACGAAATCCAAAAGACCAAAAATTACCTCATAAGATTAAAAGTAAAAAGAAAGAGATCACTAGATTTTATAGGAAGCGCGTGGAAATGGATCGCCGGAAACCCGGACCACCACGATTTAGAAATATTAACAGATAAAATAAACAATGTACTAGTTAATAACAATAATCAAGTCGTTATTAATAGACTTACAATAGAAAAGATAAATGAAATCTCAAACTTAACAAATAGTGTAATTCAAACTTTCAAAGAACTAAATAGCATAGAAAATAGTGTAATACTAAAACTAAAATATAAATTAGAGTTAATTAAAGAAGAAATCATAAATATCGCTTACGCAATACACTGGTCAAAAGCCAATATTGTAAATTTCTATATCCTAAGTAATAATGAAATAAATGTAACGGAAACCATACTAAAAAATGAAAATTCAATATGTAAACATAGATGAAGCGTTAGAATTTGCCAATATCAAAATTGCTTCCAATAATAAAAATATAATCTATATATTAGATCTTCCTACAAGCGAAAGTAATTCTTGTAATAATTTTATAATAAAAGCAATAAAGAAAAAAAATGCTATTAATAAAATACCATATGAAAATATTTTAGAATGTAAAGATAAGATTTATGGAATAATTAAAGAATGTAAGAAATACAATGAATTAACTATATGTAATAAGAAAAATATAATAGACATAAGTACCTCTACTTGCATACCTAATTTGTTAAAGAGCATTAAACCAACATGTACCCAAATAAACAACGAACATATACCATCAATAGAAGAATTAACACCAGGAATTATCCTCCTCAATCAATTCAATGGCCCTGCGATAATCAACGAAGAAACAGTAGAACTCAATGGAACTTACATCATCCGGCATACAAACTCCTCAATTCAAATAAACGGAAGAGAATTTAACAACAAAGAAATGATCAACTACCATATCATGCCAGCAGTGCTTCAACCAGCACCAATGTTAGAAGCCAAAGAAGAATTCTTGTCACTCGAGAGATTACAGCATCTTTACGCCAATAGTACAAATAAAATAGACTTGCTGGAAAAGGTCAACATAATCCACAATACAACTTCCGCTGTACTAGTAATTTGCCTTACATCAATTGCAATAATATTCGCCTTCAAACTCTTTCGAAAACGTAACAACAAGATTGACAAAGAAAAGTTCACATCGGCAACAGTACCAGATCAAAATCCAAAACCGATGATAATAGGAGTCAAGGACATCACAAACCATATAAGGTCATCGAACGAGGACGTTCGAATTTAAGGATGGAGGAGTTAACGCCAAACAAGCTTAAACCAGCAAAAAGCTGAATCGGCTATACTTCCGTTCCCGTGGGAACATTATTGGGTAAGCAGCGAACATGAGCGCTGCATTTGCTGACACAGCGTCTGGAAATAACACACGCCAGTTGCCGATATGCTGCAGTAGCAGGGTAGAATAAGTTATGTTAAGTTTAGTTTTAAAATTGTAATTTAGTTTTAAGTGAACTGCGAACAAATAAAGATGTTTTTTTTATAATCCTTTAACAATAAATAATTTAATTTACACAAGCATAGGCCTTTCCCACATTACCCAGCAGGTAGACTTTCAATGCGTTTTTTTTATTGAGGTATCCCTAGTAGGTCTAAACTATAAACTAAAACGCAGCGAAGAAATGAGCGGAGGGGAAACGTTTAAACTTGGAAACTTACTTTTCTGGCCTTACATTTTGCAAATTCAGAAATGAGATCATCAAAGTCTAAAGAATTTAATAATTCCTTTTCAATTGAAGTTATAGATAAGCCTACCAAACTCTCTTGAGTCATGGTTGTCCTAAGATAATTTTTAATAATTTTAAGTTTACTTCGTTCTCCTGAAGCTACCGTGACCGGGATTGTATTAAGGATTTGGAGAGCAATTCCTAATTTCGGAGCAAAATCTTCAAGGTTTGAATTAAAAATAAAATTTAACACATCTAAACTTGAGCTTTGTGGTGTAACAAGCGGCGATATTATGGTTTACTCTTGAAACAATTCTGCTCCATCTTAATCTTTAAAACTACCTAATGTTAAAACATTCTGCAAATTCGCTTATGTTACTCGTACTTATAAATGAAAAATTGATACTATACGTATTAAACCTTTCTGTAATTGATTAAATGGCTTGATCAAGTATTTTTTTTTTAAATCTACTTTAAATCTTTGCTTCGGGTCTAATATAGTTTCAGGGCATTCATCAGCATAAAGCCTTTTTCTCTGTTGAGATCGCAATGATGAAGCTTCAGGAAACATATTTGGTGTTTCTAGGGAACTAGCAATACGCTCAGTTAATTGAACATACCTACTCATTAAATTTCTCATCGGAACGCATTAAAATCAAACTGTTCTTTGTATTTTCTAAAACTGTTATGCCAGTTGACAGATTAACGGACGGACTTTGCAAATATCTACTAGTTTAATTTATATTTTCTAAAATATCAAACCAAATTAGCAGGCAGCAAATAAATGTAAAATCAAAAGTTTTATTTCCCAACGATTCTGCAATGTTTTTTGTCTCTAAATTTCCTATTTCTATAAGGGCTTCATATATTTCTTCTAAACTTGTTTTTGAATGCCTTAATGCATCTAACCTGCGCTCCCATCTAGTCTCAGAAAGGGGTTTCAAAGTAAGACTTGGAACTTTTTTCTTATAAATATCCCACCTCGTTGTGGAACTTGTAAAAAAAAGTAATACAAACATTGTATTCTATCGAAAAATTTAACTGCTAAATTTAACCACTAAATTTAAGGAATGCGAGCAACATGGAATGAAAAATGCTCTTGGTTTCAGGGTTTGAACTCAATTCTGAACAGCCGCTTCTTTTCCTTTCATATTCGAACCATTATCATAAATTTGGCTTCGACAGTTTATTAAAATTCCATGTAATTGAAGCTTGTCTAAAATCAACTGAGTCAGTCACATTCCGGTCTTGTCTTATCACAAAATACGTCACTTCTATTAAAAATTGATAGCTATTTATTTAATGTTAATTAACAAACAAAGCAAAAAAACAATTGAAACAATCTGCATTCTGCACCAGACTAGATATACATACATTAAAAGTAGCTGTTTCAACAGTCATTAACTTTCAAAAAAAACAAACAAACTGCCTGCGATTCGACTCCACATAGATTCATCCCTCCTTTTCCATTCTATTAAAAATTTCATCTCCTGTAAGCAGGCACTTAACTCTTACACAGTGTGCAATAAGAAAACCTGCACGCTCTGACCCATATTATTCCGTATAAATAAGTTTTTTTTTAATATTTCCCATGTTAGTTTCGATACTCAGTGTGCAAAAAAGAAAACTTGCACATCCATTAACCATTTGTAGCAAAGACACCTACCTACCTAATTTCCAAATATTTCACCCTGTTCATACAAGAGAAAAAATCTCAACACAAAAAAGTTCCATGCCATCTCATATGTGCAAGATTTATTTCATGCACACCGAGTCCCAAAATTAACATAGAGAGTATGACAAAGCAAAATACTTATTCATATTGAATCGTATGGGCTAGAACGTGCAGGTTTTGTATCACGCACCATACCTGAATGTGAGTTCTCATCTACAAAAAAAAAACAACAAAAAAAAAACACTCTTTGATTTGTAGTAGAAGTAGAAGTTAGTAGAAGTTAAGTCTTTCATTTTTTTAATAATTGTCTTTCTGTATAAATAAACAAGATTTTTTTTTGGAACACAATTTTCCAACTTATTTTTGTTTTCAATTAAATTAAGAGCTGACATCATCGAATTGCACGTTTTCACATTCAGTCTACAGAGTTCAGTTCAAGTTCAGTATGAATCTTCGTTACCGATTTTTATTTAATTTACTTAAAGAGTGGATAAGATAAAAAAATATTTTAATTTATCCTTGAAAATTATTTTATTACTAGTAAAATCGTAAAAAGGAGCCAATTGGGCAATTCCTAAAAAAGTCGGGGACACGGGGATCGAACGCAAAAAAGGGGCCAAATGGCCCCTTTAGGGGACAAACGGCAACGCTGCTCTCTATGTTAATTTTGGGACTCGGTGTGCATGAATTAAATCTTGCACATATGAGATGGCATGGAATTTTTTTGTGTTGAGATTTTTTCTTTTTTTCTCTTGCATGGAACTTTTTTGTGTTGAGATTTTTTATTTTTCTCTTGTACGAACAGGGTGAAATATTTGGAAATGAGGTAGGTAAGATTTTTAGTTCTGCGATATCTTGAGTTAAATTTTCATTGAATGCAACAATGAAAGTGATGTTAGTTAGTGCGCAAGAGATAACTTAGGACAGTTGTGATGGATGTTTTTTTGGGATTATTTTAAGAATGTTTGTGGTTAAAGAATGACAAATAGTAGTACATATTTGTTTGCAAGATCAGATTACATTTTCTTGCTCCTGGTAATGCGCCCCCAGAATCTTGCGCCCTGTGCATTTGCACATCTTGCACATATGCTTTGTCCGGCCCTGATGTCCGGTAAAACTGTTTAAGAAACAAATCACAAAACTTTATTGAAAAGCAAGTGTTAGCACGCTTTTCACATCATAGGTATAAAAGCTCAGCACTTCTTAGAAATTACACCCTTACCTATGTAAAACTTAAAATTATCAGAGAATGCTTAAAATATTATCAATCAAAAATAATAAGATAACATGATAAGTTCATTTTTGAAACACACCCATACATGCCTGAAGCATATCGAATTTGTAGCCAAGTCAATTTCAACACAGTTTAACTCTCTACAGTTAGTAAGGTTTAACATTCGATCGATAGCGAATTGCAGTTTGTTTAGCTTTGCTTCCGACTTCATAACCCGAGAGTGCGATTTTGTAAACCTATACATATACCCAATACAACGAGAACAACAAAACAGAATACTTATATTCAATTATTATCGTAGCTTATCAAAAGAATACAAAATATATAGAAATGTCTCCAAGAAAATGCTTCGTCGAAAGTTAAGGCCGATGACTTATAAGACGAAAAGAAAAATTAATTTTAGTGCGTTATGTAATACATACATACGTATAACTGTGTACATATAAAATAATTAAATTAATGTGTTTGATTTTCTTCCAATGTGAAAACATTAAAAAGTTCAAGTTTTAACATTTTTGGCAAGTGTAAAAATATTTTTCTCATTTCAGTTTTCATTATAAAAAAGCTTTAACGCATAGCTACTTTCAAGAACTTAACGGGTGAAATATTTGGAACAGTATTTGACAGTAGTAAAAGTAAATCAGTCTGTTTTTCCTTGGTCTAGAAGGTCTGAAACACTCAAGTTGTCGGTGAAACACACTCGTATGTGACTCGTTGTGATCTCATGAGTTTTGCTCTCTCATTAAACACAAAAATATTAAGGTATTGGAAAAGTTCCACTTTTATTTTTGCAGCTGTTTTAACTTGAGTAAAGTTTAAAAATAAATCTTAATAGGTAAGGAATGTAATAATACAAAATAAAAAAGTAATTTTTGTTTTTTCTTTTCAATTCATAAAATTATAAAAATAATTATTTACATACAAAAGGGAAGTGGCATAATACATTTTATAAAAACTATTTAAGCTAAACTATATTCTGTTTGTTTTAATTGGGATTTGAAAGATCATAAACAGTGCAAAGTTTGATGAAACAGTGCATTTATTGAATGTTAAAATGATCACCCAGGTTAACTTTCACTTGTTTAATTTGTATTTATTGTTCACATGAATGATAAGCATTGTTAATGAAATATAAACAAACACTTGTGTATATAAGTATTTTATGGTAATGGACCTAACCAATAATTAAAATTAATTATTTTTTGTATACAACTTTTCTTGATTCCGCCACTTATTCCAAGATATGTAAGTCTTCAATAATTAAATATTCCGAGTCCTTTTCAAAACTTAATTTTGTTCAAATATATTCATATTTTTGTGTTGCTTATTTTCAAACACATCACTCATGTCATTTCAATGTTGTCTTTTTGACAGCGAATTTATAGTAGATAATATATAATAGAAGGCTAATTAGTTAGTTATTATTATATCGTATTCATTAAAAAAATTGCCGATTTGAATAAATTGTAATTTTTATTTTTCTGTGTACCAATTAGTCCACTAACTTTGGAATTTGGATAAAAGGAGATGTTTATGATGTTTGCCTTATTAATAGTTTAAGTTTCTAACATGAAACGCCTAACACAAGATTTCAAAATATCAGAAAAACCACGAACATTTCGTGCTTTTTTATCTTAATGGTATTGTTTACCAAGAATGAAATATTTTTATAATACTATCATGTTCTACAATTGTATTTGTAAGCCAATTAAATTAACTTCAAAGCTGTTTCTATAGATGTAACGCTTTTTAAAATACAGTTGGTCAAAAATTAGCATATTACCAATTCTCTGGAGTAAGAAGATTGGTCCGAAAGAAGAAAAATAAAGTTTGCGAAGTATTGGGCATAAAATTATCAGGAAATGGGGCTTAAAATATTGCGTTCCATAGCATTTATTTATGTTTTCTTCTCTCTCTTAAGGTTCATGGTCATTACGACTGCAAATATTAAGAGAAAAAAAAAGTTTTAAAGCACGTACAATCCATAATTTTAAGGTCCAATAAATCAAAGTTTTATATCAAATTTAGATCTATAGCAGAATTCCTATGCTTAAGCACTCAATCGAATTAAAAAAATTAGAACTTTGTAAAGAAATTGGGCGTTAGATTTATTGAAAAACTAGACTTCTTGGCCTACATGGCTACATATTTTGAGTTCGTTACTTTTATTTCTTATTTCAAATGTTCGAGAGTCAAATCAATCAAGTCTATGATCGTTCATCTTCAGTTAGTGGCAGTTGAATTTCGCAGGTCAAAATTTTCAACTTGTGGCAAGATCTTATAAAAACGAACTAAAAATTTTGCATTTTATGCAATTCGAATTACGGAAGTACAATATTTTTGTGTAATAATTTTAAATTTTTAAAGGAATAAGACTCTATTTATATTCTACATAATTAATAAAAAAAAAACATTTTTTTTTCGAAACAAATAAAAAATATAAACTAACTCAAATTTGAATATTTGTGATCTATTTTTAGTCTTATGAGTCAAAGCCAGATACACAGTTTCATAATTGGCAAAAACATGGTAAAATTAGTAGCTATAGTTCACAACTTAGAAACTATCTACGAAAATGATATTAAATCATTCTGAGATTGCATATTCAATTTATTTCCACAGAATTTGTACAATGTATAATAAATGTGGCTTTAAAGATTTTTTCCTAATACAAACAAAATTTATAAGCAATGAATCAAAACTTTGTAAGCTTGTACGTTCCATTCATCGACTTGAATTCTGGAAATAATTTTGGATCTTAGCTAAGTATCATAGGGATAGTATTTCGAATGTGAACGATTTCGTAGTCGATTGTTCAATATAGTTATGGAAAGCGCGAATCCTTGAAAATAGCTCTAAAGAGAAAGCTAAAATTGAAAAATAGTGAAATAAAATAAAAAAACTCCATAGTTATTGAAATACGATTGGTTAAATTTAGTATACGCATAAAGTTTTAATTTCTTTAACTGTAAACATATATAATTCATTTAAATTCTTTTATATAAAAATAGATAAAATGGACGATGATGATGCTCCAATTCCTTTTATACGCAATCGTCAAAGCAGAAAAAGCCGACGTTACTCAAAGGGCCGCCGTGTCAGCATTGAAAGCAATAGTAGTGTTGATAGTTTAAGCCAACCAACATCGACTTCATCGTCATCCTTACAATTCTCGTATTCTGTTAATTCACAAAGTGAGTCCTTGGCGATCAAAGAGAGAGCTCTTGAAAAAATGGAATCTCCTCGCGATGACATCCAACGTTTAAGAACACAACAACTTCAGTTGAATTCTCAAAGTGAGCCATCCCTTTTGAACTTACAACGATTATCACTTGACGAAATACAACGAACACCAGTAAGAGCATTACGTCAAAGGTTTGAGGAGCTTAATGGCCAGGAACAGATAATTTTCAAGACACCAACATATAAAAGTACAAACAAGGCACTCAGTGGATGGCGGCAAGAAACTAACCAAAGTATAGATGAGGCAGCAACTGAAGATGAACTCGATGGGTTTAGTGATAACGATGGAATTAAAATTGACTCGATACCTGATATTCCACCACCAATACCGGATTCTTCACCTCCTAGATCAACTCCACCATTGTCCAGGGAACAGAGTATAATAGAGGTTGAAGCAACTGACATTGAAATAATTAATGTTTTAAATGAAAGTGAGAATGTCAACGAACACAAAATTAATGAAGACGGTCAGCCAAGTGATATCCCTGTGGAATCAAGGAATACTTCCAATAGCCAGAATGCAACATACAACTTTGATTTCCCCAGGTAATTTAATACTTTTAATTTTACCAAATATTTTTTTTTCGGTTTCAATGAAGTAAAATGAAATATATTAACTATTTAGGATTTTTTAGATTTATCTAAAAAAAAAAACACTAGGTTACTGATGATTTACTAGGCTTTGGAAGATTAGCTCTAAGAGCGATGTAGTAAATACGGTGACCATATTTTCCGAGACAAAATAATGAAGTAGTACCCGTAGCGTGATGGTTAGTGCGTTGGACTGTCATACAAGGGGTCTTGGGTTCAATCCCTGCCTGTGTCTTTTTTTCACGGGTACTGCCTCTTGCGAGGAATTGACGAATCCTCCAAGAGTAATTCTTGTCATGAAAAGTGCTTTCTCAAATCAGCCGTTCGGATTCGGCATATAAACTGTAGGTCCCTACCATCTCTGACAACATTACTCGCACACAGGAATGGTTGAGAGTTGTAAGTCACTAGGCCCTGGTTCTTCATGGACTGTTGCGCCACCTAATAAATAAAAAATAATGAACAGTACCCAAAAAATGAAAAATGTTGACCAGTTTTCAAGATTTTTTTTTATTTCATTGAGTAACAGTAAATAAATATAATATAAATTAATAAATAAATATAGTATAATTAGGTATATTTACAAAATAAACAAAAAAGGAACTTTCATCGATAATAAACAAAACAAACATAAAAATAACACAGATTCTTTCAGTCTCTAACTTATTCACAATAAAAAATAAACAAAACCTTAAACTTTTTTATATCATATTGGCTAGTCAAACTACTTTGACATCGAATTATAATATATTAGTATTGTTAAAATAAGTACTTTTCGAAAGAATAATTTTTTTTAAATTAATTCTGGCTTTCCTTTTAAATAATTCTTAAATTGTATGCAATTTAGTTCATAATTTCATTTGCAAATTAAAATGGACCTGATTGTTTTAATTTTCATATTGTTTTTTCGTTTGTCCATACATTGTTTAAAATTGAGAAAACTCTCTCTGTAGAGGCATTAGACCCAGACTCTACGATTTTTGAAATGTTTTAATACTGTATCATTTTTTTATTGAAAAACTTGAAAAGTGTCAACCCACCTATCTTCAGCACTCATTTGGCTCCATTCAACAATTTTTTCTGAAGAAACGTAATTTTTTATTCATGACAACTCATCGAAAACATCAGTATCATTAACTGAAATATTGGTTCTCTTTTTCATAATATACATTAAACTTAACTTTGTCCCAGAAAGGAGTGTAATCCTTACTCTTCATTTTTTTTTGGCGTGAAGGATTTTTCAACAATGCAATAATTCCAAAAGTCGGAGTGCATTCTCAAAACTACTTTTGGAAAATGCCAGAGTAGGAATTGTTTCGAACAAGAAAGACTACGAATTATGATGTAAGGGTACGTTTTCATTAAACATTTAATGGTTTTCATGCTAAGGCTTTCCTTAAAGAAAAATAATGAACAAATTATGAGCAATTTCTAAAACAATGAACATTTATATGTTTTCCGACACACAATAATTCGTAATGAACATTTTCTTCAAATAATGAACTGTTCCATATAATAATGAACGGATGGTCACCGTGAGTATATACATACATTAAAACATTTCAATATTTCACAGTCCTTCTAACTCTTAAACGCGTTACAAACTATGCCTAAGTGAAAAAATAATCATTTTAGTGAAATCACCAGTGAAAAAAAGATATGCATAGTTAAGTGTGTATATTTATTTTTATGTTTCGCCTGAACAAAAATTAATCAGAATAGTTAATTTAAAATCTTAGTCAGTTTCCGTTATTTAAACAAATCGAGGAATAAAAACAAACACAGTTAAAGTAGAGTTGCGTCTTAGAAAGATACAACAGTATCTAATGCATTAACCTAACTCTCGTAACTGCATAGTTCAAATAAAATAATTTGAATATCGAACATCGATTAAAACTTGATTATTAGAAAATTGGTCGACAAAAGTGTTTCAGATAAGTGGGTTTCCCTAAAGTGATTTTTACTATACATTATTTCATGCTTTAACAAAAATCAAAAAAATCAACAACACCATTTTTTAAACTGTTTAGAAACAAATAATAAGAAAGAAAATAGAACTTTTCGTTGGCTTTTTTATGTCAGAAAAATTGATGTCTTAACGTTTTTGGATAATTGCTGAACTGTATTATTTTAAAGTTGCTTTAAAATGGCTTCCTTGATGAAACTTTGTACCTGTAATTTTCAGAACTGCAACAAATCTGCTACAAAAAAAAGTATTTATCTACATTAAATATTTTATAACAAGACAAGAACACTCGTATTCGTATATCAATTGCTCCAATTTACATATCCCTGGCCCCTGCCCCGAAAATATGTCTCATGCCCTTTGTTTTTCTTTCTTTTACATGTTTACATTGTGTTTTTCATTTCCCTTCTCTTTTTTTCTGGTTTTAAAAATATGTATTTTATCATTTTAGACATTACAGATCGGAGCCAAGGAGGAAGACTGAAATAATAGCGCAATCAGATTATACGATTGCAAATAAGTACAATTCGTTTCGTTGCGGCAGCACTGTGTATGTATTTTTTTAATTTTTTTAAATCTAAATCTTAACTATATAAACTTCTGTTACAGAGATGGAGAAAACGAAGAAGCGATTCTTCGGGAAAAATGCGACAAAACCATACAACCAATCTTAGATGAACTGATAAAGACCGAAGAATCATACGTGGAGAATTTATTCATGGGTATCAGTAATTATGGCAACATATTTTCAAGAAAAGATCTCCCACCCGGCCTGAGAGGAAAAAAGTATGTTTTGATTGGTAATATTGAACAAATTGCTGAGTTCCACCGGGATGAGTTTTTACCCATGCTACACAGGAATAAAGATGATCTTATAAGACTATTTGATGAATTTTCAACTTTCATTGATGTTGGTGACTATATATTATTTTTAATAATTAAATTTAATTCTTATAATTTCCAACCCTTATATGAAGGAAAACTGCTTTTATGGATACGTTCTGTTTACGATGAACAAAAAAAGATCATTAAAGTTGTGTGAATTACACAGGGATTACTTCAAGGTAACTTTTTGTTTCAAATTACGTAAGCTATGACTTTGGAGTAGATTCATATTAAATAAGTGGGGAAAAATTATTTGTTCATTAATTATTTGGGCCTAGAATCATTAGAATTGAAATAGGCACCAAATGAAAGCTTGTCACTAAAACATAATTGTATGCTATGGTTACAAGTCGCTACACCGCCGCCGGAGACCAGAGATATGACCCATTGAACCGTTAGATGTTTTTGTATTTAAAATGTGATTTTATATACATACATACATACCTTACTGTTATGTAAGTACTTAACGGACTTGCATAATTTACATACATATATATCAATTGAACCATCCTGAATTCTGGGAAAATTCAAGAATGTCTCTAGGTGGCAAGGACGAGACATCGTATAAGTCGTCGAAAAAGTAATTTCCTAATATTGTCATTCTTCTTTTGGCTAGGCTAGGGCATTCGCATAGAAAGAGGAAGGTATCTTCCTCCGTTTCATCGTCTTCACATTCCCTACATAAATCAGATGAGCCAATACCCATTCTGTGATTTGGGTGCCCAATGAGTTGTGACCCGTTAGGATACCTATTAGTAAGGATAGATGAGGCCTACCTAGTGGCAAAAGGAATTTTATTTTATCTTTGCAAACCTTTGGCCATAGATTCCTAGAAACTCTGCAAGTTTAATAAGCTGCCCACCTGTTGTTTGCGATTACAGTGAAATTTTGGTGGATTTGTTCATTTAACTGCTCTATTGGCCTGTATAGCATTGATGCCATATAGCTAGGACTGACCATTGATCAGTTTTTGGCCAATTTTTCTGTCAATGGAAAACACCATTAACAGTAGAGCAATCCATAATTGAACGGTTTCTTTTTCTCGTGAATAGAACAATGTTCTCTCTTAAGAGGGTTGACGTTAAGTCCACACTTACTGGCCCAATTACTGAGCATAATATTAAGACCTAATTGTAGAAGTTCGCAAAATGTATGTATAAATTGAACGACGGTGGACGTTATGGTAAACAAATTAAACTTTCTTATATTCCATTCAACAACAAAATTACTGTTTTTCAGCACTTTTATTCATCAACTCAAAATTCAGCTTTTAATGGGTTTTGTCAGATCGCAAAAATGTTTTGCTACAATTTTTATACGAAAATAAAAGTTAATGTGTGCTCAATTTCTTTGTTAGTATAAATATCAAAATAATACAGGAATTCAAGTTCAATGAACATCATTTAAATATAAGTCCCCGAAAAAGTTTACAAGGACGACCAACAATATTTGATGGGTCAAGGACGAAAAAAAAAGTTAGTATACAAATTTGGAGGTTAAAGAGGAAACACTTTTTTTTTGTTACCATATCATATCATATTTCTGAAAACGACTAGTTTTGAGTACACCAGGAAAATTGGATTTCGTTTTTTTTTTTCGATATTGTTTCGGCTTTCCAACAAACAAATAAAAGTGTGATTGTGTATTTCAGTAATTAATATAATATTATTTTAATGTATAACTTTTTTCTTTCTATAGAATCTGCAATCCGAATTAAATGACAAATTGGGTATTAATAGTTTTCTTGTACAACCGATCCAAAGAATGGCTAGATATCCGCTTCTTCTTCAACAGTTTATAACGGTAATAGAGGTCATGTATTGATGTATTTACTTGAATAGAAATATTTCTGTTATAGACACTCTTTAAACATAGGGACTACTATTTCAAATCGGTCATCGAATCTTGTTGTCGCCTGGAGAAAAAAATACGTACTCTGCTTACAATGACAAACGAGTCAGAAGTTATAAACGATATTGTTGAATCGAATGATGTAAGTACAATATCTATTCAAAAACAATGATAATTATGCATGTACATATTTTTTCTAATTTTATAGTTCAATGTTGCTTATCAGGGAAAATTTCGAAAAGTCAGTGAATTCGTCGTTTTCGATCACAGTTTGAAAAGGGGCTATCGATCTAAGGTATTTATTTTTGAAAAATGTCTTATTTACACTGAAATCAAGGACAAACGATTGATATTCCGTGGTTGTTATCCCTGCGAGAGAATTGGAATAATAGCTAATAAGAAGTCATTCACCCTCTTTTATCAAAAGCGAAAAACGCAGGAGTGTGACTTTACTGCAGATCCAGCTCAGTGCGAGCATTGGCTCGAGTTAATAACCGAAATGATAAGTTCATTTGCAAAAGAAGAGCGTCGAAAATTGAAGGAAAAATATTCTAAAGAGAACGATCATGCCCACCGTCGGCCACCTAGCTTATCACAATTTAGGAATTCAAATCGTTTCAGTTCAGATAGTGGAATTGGAAATATGTGGTCATTACCGAAGCCAGTTGATGACATAAAAGATGAAGATAAAAAGTCAACATGGTATGCTGTTTAGAGAAATTAAATTTTGCATATGATTGCACAATGTACATGTGATAAATTATCGTTTTTGATAGATGCAAGCATTTTAATTACCATATGTATTAATTTATTTCTTTTGTATATATTGTTTCTGTAATTATGATAGATTTAATAATTGTTAATAAAGATAATGGATTAAAGATTTGTTATAATTTTTGTTTGATAAATATATATTTGGTTATATTGCTGAAAAAAAAAAATACAAATTTGTCACCACTTAATACTCATGAAGTGAGCCCCAGACCAAACCTGCAAAATAATGACTTTAATATACTACATTAGTTTGATTTGGAAGAAATACATTATGAAATAATTTTAAACATAAATAATCACTGAGCAAAAGAATATTTTATTGTGCTTTTTGATGAAGTCACCTCTTTTGACCTTTATAATAATTCTGCAGTAATTATCAAATGAAACATATTTTTTGTTTAGATGGCTATGTTAATATATTTTTCAATTTCCTTAACTGTAGACAAAAATAAAAACTTTTTCTGTTGTATTTTATTATTTATTTAAAAGGACGGCAGCTCATAACTGCTATTTCTTATTGTTAAAATAAAAAGCATCTGTATCTGCATCTGTAACTTTCAACACTTAAAAACGATATTTACATATATCAATTACCTTCCAACTCATATCATTCCATTAGATCTCAAGGCTTATAAAAAAAGTTTAAATAGCAATTTAGCAAATTCGTTTTACAAATTTTCCAACATAAACCGTGTTTTTTGGTGCTACATATTTATAGTGAGAAATTGCCAAAAATCCACAGTAGTGTAAGCTAAATTTTGTCACACAAATAATTAAAACACGTCCGTTTCATTTGCTGGTTCACCAACCAATGTTTTATTTCACATCTCAATATCCCTACCAGTGTTCCCAGGTTTTCAAAAACAAAATCGCCTTTTTCTGACACCAAAACACTTATTTTTCCCCTTGAACGAAAAAAAAATCCCTAATTTTCCCCCGAAAAAAAGTGATTAAGATTTTCATGTAATTTTTATAAAATTGTATTGTTTATTTTTTCATACATATTCATACAAAGAGAAAAACAATTAAAAAGGAGAAAAAAACATTATTTTTTTTATGAGTCCCATCACAATGGAGTAGAACAAATAATAACATAAAGAAATACAATTCAAAAAGGTCCTTCAGTTTATAAATACAGTTTACAACTGATTTGAAGAAATAAATAATAGAAGTACAAAAAGTAAAAACATACTTTGAAAAAAAAATAAATAAATGTTTTATCACATATGAGTTTATGTTATTACATATTTGTACATGGAATTGTTATGTAGTACAAGACAATCTTTTTCCACAACAAATTCATAGCAACTATCTTTTTTAAGTAGAGCTTTAGTATGCAATATTCCACTTAAGGTAAAATTAGATGTCTTATTACGAAGTTTTGTTTTCATTAAAGTTTTAAGCTGTTTTCCCCTTTTTTGGATTTTTTCCCCTTACTTATTCCCGTCCACTTTTTTTCCCCTTTGGTTGAAAAAAATCGGCAAGAATGGTGATTTTCCCCTCAACCTGGGAACACTGATCCCTACCTAACCGGCAGTCTCTCTTTGTATATACATAGTTTTTTTTTTCTTTTCTTTACATCTCTCTTTTATTTCTTCTTTTGGAAGTGTTGCCACAATTCGGCCTTCCTGACAATTAATCGTCCCGATTAAACCAGCTCCTGAGTCCGACCAAGGCTTGATATTCGCTCAAGGTCAGTCTCATTTGACACTCAATTTCTGGTTTATCTGGACGTTTACAATTTTTTATAATTTAAATAATTTGTATGAAACAATTCACAGTTTTTTTTTTATCTTCAAAATTAATAAAAGCATTAGTTATATAATCTTTATCTCTCATTTGTTAGCAATCATTTATGATTTTCTATATCTATATTCATCAAGTTAAAACATTCTTTTGTAAATTCATTTTCAAAGTTAATAAATTTTTTTTTTATAGTACTAAAAGGTATTTTAGTATCATCAACTCCGGACCCTGTCATTTGCCTTTCTATCATTTGTCTTCCTGTCATTTGTCTTGCACTCATTTGGTTCTCACTTGTCATTTGCCTTTCTATCATTTGTCTTCCTGTCATTTGTCTTGCACTCATTTGGTTTCGTCTATACCTCTGCTTGTATGGGCACGTTGTTTTTTTCGATGCCGTGATCATCGCCAATGTTGTCTTGGTCTTCCTCTTCGTTGTTTTCCATTGAGGGGAAACTGCCTCGTTCGACTTCTGGAACCGCCAACAGCCGCAACAGCAATTCTCTTTTGTTGCCGTTCGATCTTTTTCCCAGTTTTTGCAGCCAAGCCTTCAGTTGTGTGGCTGATAAGTTTTCGTATTCCATGGTGGTGGTTTTCACGAGAATTTATATAGAGGGGAAAGATACACAAAACGTAAAATACGATGGAATGTTTATGTGTATATAATGTTATATACTGTTTCGTTGGAAAGGACGCTCGTTTGAATATATATATAGCTATTTATATATTTTCCGTTGGAGGGACGCTCGTTTGAATTTGGTTTTAACGGAAAAATATATTTTTCGCGAGGGACACTCTTTCGTTGATGATTGTTGTGTATATGTAAGTATATATTTATGTATATACTTTTTATTAAAAAGACGCTCGTTCGTTTGAATTTAATTTCAATGGCAAGATATTTTTCGCGAGGGTATATATTTTTTTCACACGTTTCACTCTTTTTTTTTTCGTTTGGATGGTCGCGTGTATAATATTTTAATGTTTAAATTTACGCGAGGGGAGGTTTACTTATCGCACTTCTGAGATTGTAAGCTAAATTTTGTCACACAAATAATTAAAACACGTCCGTTTCATTTGCTGGTTCACCAACCAATGTTTTATTTCACATCTCAATATCCCTACCTAACCGGCAGTCTCTCTTTGTATATACATAGTTTTTTTTTTCTTTTCTTTACATCTCTCTTTTATTTCTTCTTTTGGAAGTGTTGCCACAGTAGTCTGGTTTTTATAATTGAATGATTATATAATTGAACATTTGTCTTTATTGCCCATGTTCTGCATTTCACATATTGTCAATACACTTTGCGAAAGTGAATTTGGGTGTTCGTTATTGTGAATTAGATTTTCGAACATGCAAATGGATGTTCTGTATTTCGGTTTTTTGAAAATTCATCTTCTTATTTTTTCTCTTGAATTCTGCTTCCTTTATTCACTTAAAATTGCCAATAATATTGAATCCATCTTCCGACTTTCTTTTTTACAAATTTAATTTGATGTTTGGGGAACACTGAATCACTTTAAATTCCCCTTCAGTTAAAAATTAAATGATAAGTCGAATAGTGACATCAGCTCATTTTCGCCAACCTGTACCAACTCAAAAGGTAGGTCAAAAGGAATCAATACATATGTATATGTAATTAAGACAAGGAATTTTCTCAATCACCTTTTCTGCCCAGAGTAGTCCAGTGCAGCTGGTTGAATATAGCTTGTGAGTTTAAATATGTGGTTTAATAAAATTTATGTATGCAGGTAACGCTTTTTAGCATAACAATAATGTTGTAGTTATGTTCTTTCATAAAATCAAAGATGTTGACATAAATATAATATACTATCTGACCCCTCACGCTTTGCTGTGCCTAACGTTTTTGTTATATTACAAAAATGTTGTAAACTATTTAAGAAATTTGCTTATGAACTTTTTATATGATTTTTCTTCGATGATCCGTACATATTCGGCCCTATCGAAGTTCATCACATGTCATTTCAACGCGATGCTTTGCAATGAAGTTCTCTTAATGTATTTATTTTTATTTAGATATACAAACAAATTTTTCTCTGAAAAAGAAAAATGAGAAGAGATGCCAACTCACATCACCCATATTATCTGAAAAGCTTTGCAGAATTTCGATTTGAAACAAAAAAAATTGAAATATAAAACTGCGAAATAAGCAAACAATCTGTTGGAATGATTTTTGTATATGTACTATGTTAAAAAATAAAAATTAGGTGGCTCAAGAGTCCTTTGAGAACTAGGGCCTAGTGACTTACAACTCTCAACCATTCCTGTATGCGAGTTATAATGTCGAGGATGGAGGGGACCTACAGTTTTAAGCCGAATCCGAACGGCTAATTTGAGAAAGCACTTTTCATGACGAGAATTACTCTTGGAGGATTTGTCAATTCCTCGCAAAATGCAAGGGTTTCAACCCAAGACCTCTCGAATGACAGTCCAACGCACTTTTTTTTTAATTCATTTTTTATCAAGTCATTCTTGAAACTATCTTAAAGCTAGACAAACATTCATAAAACTAGCCTAATTAATCATAACTTACAACTAACTTACTGGTCCTATACGGACACACTAAGTTAAACAATAATGCTTAATTCTAATGCTTTTCGGCCCTAAGATCTATTTTACTGTAATTCCATTTTATTTATTTTTTTATTTATTAGAAAATTAAAAAAAAACTAATTTTGATATCTTTTTTCATTTTTACTTAAAAAATACTTAAAATAACGTCCTTAATATAAAATTTAAAACTAACTTAAAATACCTATTCTACCTATAAACTACTTAAAACTAGAACAACCACAGCAGCAAATCTAACTATCTAACATTTTTTGTTTTTCATGTTTTGTTTTCTTTTTTTTTCTTATTTCATGTTTTTTTATATTTTTTTTTTCTAATTATTATTTTTATTTTGTAATTATATTTTTTTTTGTGCCACCATGCCTATTCTACTTAAAACTAAACCCTAAAACTATACTCTGTCCAACAAAAATTGTCAGTACACGTCTTATGGGAGAGCTTTTTTCTTGCAAATGGTGCCAGTCAGTGGTTTTATTCCCTTTTTACCTACTGAAAAAGAAAATTCAACCACTGACTTACACATAAATTGTTGTTGTAATTACGCTTCGACGAGCGTACATCCCCAAGACCTTTACCATGCGCAGCCAAAGCAGAGAGAAAAAACTAATCGAGAGAGCCAAACTTCCTCGTCTCCGTCCCTTCGAAACCTCTTACTCTTATTTTTTATAGCGTGTTGAATTCGTATCGGTGTAACCATGTTTTCACCTCGGAGAAAAAACATCATTTCCGGGAAATGCGACATTTCTCATTTTTGTTTATTGATAGCCAAGAAGGCTATGTTTTTTAAAGTCTCATTATAATATTTGTAATTCTCATGAATTTTTTTTTAATTTTGCTAACATCTTGTCGTTTTTATATCTACAAAAATACTCCTATAATTCAAATTAATTCTAGCAAATCATTTTTGTTTGTCAATAAATAACGGAAGAAGTTATACCGGTAGTTCGTGGTGAATTTGTTTTTCTCTTCTTTTTCTCTAAGTTACAGATAGATGGCAGGAACAACCAAAACAAGAAAGGATGTGTGCAAAAAGTGTTTAACAAGGTTAAGGCTTTTTAGATTAGACTTTATTTGTATATATGAACGAGTACATGTTTTTAATAAGTGTATGTTATGTTTATTTCAATAGTAATACCTTAACTAATAACTTACCTACTGTATTATCTAAAATATACTGCATTGAATTATTTTACATTGAATTATAAAAGGCGGAATTAATAATGTTTTACAGTTTACCGGGAATATTTTTAAAAAATATCCATATCTTCTGCAATTGCGGTATCAATCGATATTTTCTGGAACTTAGTGTTAACGTAACATTTATCTGTCATGAATTATTTTTTCAGCTTTTTATACACCAAAAAAATCAATTATGAAATTTGGCTGCGATATTAATTACTTGAACACAGCATTTTCTATGTTTATAGTCATTCAGGTTTACCCCTTAACTTTGATTTGCATTTATTTATGAATAGCCTAAAAAGTTTAGCAAACATCTATGAATAAGCCACAATGCACTTTCAGAAAAACTCTAGTTAGAACTTTCCCTGACAGATTTTTCCTTGTCGCTATATAACTGAAAGATAAGATATAAATAGTTAGAACTGGAAAACTTATAAAAATGATGCATGAGACTTAAATTTTGGGTTGTATATTCTTTTCACAAAACCACTGAACTAGCGAGAATACAAATATTTTTACTTTTGTACAAAAGTACTTTTCGGCTTATGTAGTTAAGCCTTTAAAAGCAACACACTACCTTAGGGGAAAGCAGTAAGAATAGCTTATCATCTATTCACAAATCTTATGCAATGAAAATTGGCAACAGAAGTAACAAGTTGACGGTCTTTTTACTTAGTGTCTACTTAAATCACTTATTTTCAGCATATTGGAAATGTCGTGAGTAATGTAAAGAAAATAAACAACGAGTACACACAAATAAAATAGGAATGGAAAAAAGAGATGAGTATATAAAAATGTTTTCAATGTTCCATGTTTACATTCTGTAACTCTCGTTTTCAATGTTCCTGCAACTCTCGCATCGACAAAATTAAGTCGATAAACTCTGAAAATTGAAACAAATCTGTGTTTTTTTTTGCATCTTTCAACGGTCTGAGCGAAAATTAAACGCATAAACGCGCTAATAAGACAAATAATAATAGTTGTAGTGCTTTCAGAGTTTTATGTTTCTAGGTCCTAATTCTCATTGGACTGTTGCACCACCTAATTTATTTTACTTACTTAATGATTAAAACTGGCTTCAAATAACTAACTAATATTTATCTAAATGCGTAATTTAGAATTGTTTCTAAATCTTCATTGTTCTGGCACCTAACAAGAGTAATTAATTTCACTTCATATTCGAATGATATTACTCTCAAACGAACACAATGAGAGTACCAAAAAGTTGTTCATCCACAATTTTGAATTTTCTTTGAACACCTCTGAACAGCTGACTACATCCGCCATTTTTCAAAAGTGGTCGCCATTTTTCAAAGGTGGTGAGCAGAGAGAAAAGTTTTTTCTATCTCGTGGTGAGTATGTACACAAACTTGCATAAGTATTTGTTCCCCACATTTTTTTTATATGGAGTTAATACATATGCAAGTTGGTGGCCAAATCACAGCTTGTAGGCAAAAAGAGAGCAACCGTCGAAGTTGGTTCTCTCTATAAGTTCTTTTCTCTCTGGCCAAAGCCACACTGATTGATTGATAATGTGTTCACAATTCACAAACAACCCTCTTCGTATGTATTGAAAATAAGCAGATTGTTATTAGAGTTACCATTTCCACGTTAATGCAAATCATAAATCATGGTGGATTTTTCTTTTGATTTTGTTTGGGAGCTTTCAGAATGTGTGCTTTTTCAAAAGCTTTTGAGAACAAATATGGGAATGGTGTTGTCGCTTGCTGTTTTTCGGTAAGTGAAGTTTATTTATTATTCTTCGTAAATTAACCCTTTGTTCCCGGATATGTCAACTTTTTCAAATATTTGTATAAAAACTTAAAATTTATATAGAATGTGTATAATGAATAATGCATTTAAATAAAAAAAATTAATATTCACTAAAAATTAAAAAAAAAAACTGTTTTTATTTCCTACTGGTTTCACAGCTAAACCACATCCAATAAGCTTAATAAATGGGCCATATTTCATATATTGTCAAAAAAAAATATTCTTTGAAAAAATGTTTATTTATACGGCGTTTTATAATCAGTGCCAAAAAAAGAACTGCTTTTATTAAATTATAAATCTGTGCTGTGTTGTTTATAAATTGTGTATTTGTGAATATTGTGTGATACAGAATCGAAAATGGCGTCAAGTTTTTCCAAGGATTTAAGTGCCAAAAAAAAAAGAAATTGTTGAAGCCACCAACAAATTTTACGGTTATTTGAAAAATAAGACAGAATCCGTAAAAAAAGCTTCGGAAATTTTTTCTGTAACAGAGCGAACTGTCTACAGACTAATGAATGAAAATAAGACGAAAGGCCACAACTCACCATCAAAAAAGAAAAAAAATTCTGGTCCCAGAAGGAAGGCCGATGATTTCGACAAATGTGCAATCAGGCAAATTGTTCATAATTTTTTTTTCTAACAACGAACTTCCAACGCTGGACAAAATTTTGTGTGAGGTAAGACTTAATGAAAACATCACAAAAATAGGCAGATCAACTCTTCATACCATCTTAAGAAAAGATCTTGGCTTTAGGTTCACCAAACGCCAGCGGAAGAACGTTTTAATAGAACGAAATGACATAATAACATGGAGAAGATACTTGCGCGAAGTAAAGAAACTCCGAGAAGAAAATAAAAAAAATATATTTCACTGATGAGACATGGTTGAATGAGGGACACACTTGTGATAAAACTTGGATGGATCCAGCGGTAACAACACCTCGCCAAGCGTTCAACGAAGGTCTACCAACAGGACTGCGTTCACCATCCGGGAAAGGAAAAAGGCTCATCATTACGCACATTGGCTGTTCTACAGGATTAGTAGATGACGGGCTATTAAGCTTCGTTTCTGGAAGCACCGGAGACTACAACGAAGATAAGATGCAGTGGAAAGTTTGATAATAAATTTAAATGACGAAAGTAGCAGCAGTCACTCTTCGTCAGAAAGTTACTTATATTTATTTTATAATATATTGTGATATTTTGTATGTTATAACCGAATTAATTTTATGTTCCTTATGCTTGTGTGATATCTTTATAATATAGTATTAATTTATATTATGCTAAATAAAAATGAATTTATGTTTACGTTGATTGTGTGAATAAAAATAATTATTTCGTTCAACATAACTTTTTTTACTCAAAACCTCGAACAAAAAAACCTTAAATTTCTGAGTATTTTCATTATTTTTTCATAATTGAATTTATGTTACTCTTAGTTTTCACAAAGGGGTTTTTGAATTCGGGATTATGTACATAATTTTGAAATTTACTTAAACGGAATTTATTTTTAACTTTCAATTTAAAATCAAAAGTTGGTAACACTATTAATATTTATCAGAGCTTTTTCGAAATTTATAATGGGCACTACGGAAACCCTGTAATATTTGCTCTCTCTCACAGCTTAACGAGATTTCACTTCAGTCAGTGTGAGAGGTAAACGTCATATCTTCTCTGTACTGACAATTTTTGTTGGACAGAGTATAGTCCAACGCATCGAGAAAGAACTAATTTAGTTTTTTCTCTCTGTCCAACGCACTAACCATCACGCCACGGGTACATTATGTTACTTTTACTTTATTTTAGTTTCATTTTTATTTATGTTTGTTCGTGTATTTCTCAGAAAACAAAACAAATCCACTGATTTTTTTTTATTTGTAAGAACAAAAGACGAAAACTATTAATGATGACATACAACACAAAAAACATATGTTGCATATAGCGACGGGACTTTAGTCGATACTTTTGATTTAACATTTAACAATGCAAAAAATTTAGTGCAGTATATTGATATATTGGCTAATTTGCACACCTCTGCCTGAAATCTGAAATGTATACCCATAGGGGTGATTATACAAAATAATAAAATGATTTAAATTCATGAAAATCATGAAAATAAAATAAATATGATCCAGCAATTAGTGTTCATATATGCGTTTCGCCCCGGTGCAATGGTTGGGCTCATCAGAAGATGACCATTACACCTTGTCTTGACGCATATTTTCTCGAATAAATCGAGATACCATATAATCCGAGCTACTTAGAGCAACTGCGAATTATATGGTTGCTACAAGTCTTCAGAGAAGATAAATTGTAGCTATAATTTATTGCCGTGCTATGGCTTCTTTGAAAAAGAAATATTTGACTGTTAAAAGTCAAATAGTTTTTTTCTGAACACTGTTATTTATAATAAAATGATTTAAATTCATGAAAATCATGAAAATAAAATAAATATGATCCAGCAATTAGTGTTCATATATGCGTTTCGCCCCGGTGCAATGGTTGGGCTCATCAGAAGATAACCATTACACCTTGTCTTGACGCATATTTTCTCGAATAAATCGAGATACCATATAATCCGAGCTACTTAGAGCAACTGCGAATTATATGGTTGCTACAAGTCTTCAGAGAAGATAAATTGTAGCTATAATTTATTGCCGTGCTATGGCTTCTTTGAAAAAGAAATATTTGACTGTTAAAAGTCAAATAGTTTTTTTCTGAACACTGTTATTTATAATAAAATGATTTAAATTCATGAAAATCATGAAAATAAAATAAACATGATCCAGCAATTAGTGTTCATATATGCGTTTCGCCCCGGTGCAATGGTTGGGCTCATCAGAAGATGACCATTACACCTTGTCTTGACGCATATTTTCTCGAATAAATCGAGATACCATATAATCCGAGCTACTTAGAGCAACTGCGAATTATATGGTTGCTACAAGTCTTCAGAGAAGATAAATTGTAGCTATAATTTATTGCCGTGCTATGGCTTCTTTGAAAAAGAAATATTTGACTGTTAAAAGTCAAATAGTTTTTTTCTGAACACTGCTGGATCATATTTATTTTATTTTCATGATTTTCATGAATGTAAATCATTTTATTATAAATAACAGTGTTCAGAAAAAAACTATTTGACTTTTAACAGTCAAATATTTCTTTTTCAAAGAAGCCATAGCACGGCAATAAATTATAGCTATAATTTATCTTCTCTGAAGACTTGTAGCAACCATATAATTCGCAGTTGCTCTAAGTAGCTCGGATTATATGGTATCTCGATTTATTCGAGAAAATATGCGTCAAGACAAGGTGTAATGGTCATCTTCTGATGAGCCCAACCATTGCACCGGGGCGAAACGCATATATGAACACTAATTGCTGGATCATATTTATTTTATTTTCATGATTTTCATGAATTTAAATCATTTTATTATAAATAACAGTGTTCAGAAAAAAACTATTTGACTTTTAACAGTCAAATATTTCTTTTTCAAAGAAGCCATAGCACGGCAATAAATTATAGCTACAATTTATCTTCTCTGAAGACTTGTAGCAATCATATAATTCGCAGTTGCTCTAAGTAGCTCGGATTATATGGTATCTCGATTTATTCGAGAAAATATGCGTCAAGACAAGGTGTAATGGTCATCTTCTGATGAGCCCAACCATTGCACCGGGGCGAAACGCATATATGAACACTAATTGCTGGATCATATTTATTTTATTTTCATGATTTTCATGAATTTAAATCATTTTATTATAAATAACATTGTTCAGAAAAAAAATATTTGACTTTTAACAGTCAAATATTTCTTTTTCAAAGAAAATTATACAAAAGTTGGGTAACTCGATGTCATCAACCAATATATACAAAGTCTCATTATATTTTATTGAGATTACAATTTATTTTAAAACAATGGAAAGACCTTTATTTAGTCACCCAATTTCAGTTCTTCGTTTTGAATACAAGTTATTAAAAAAGCACAATTAGTTCTTAAAACGTCAGTCCTCTGGCATGTCACAACCCTGAAAACCAACCATTAAGTGACTGTCTATTAAACATTATCATTGATTTGAGAAAACTTATTAATTTAATACAATCTGCGATGTATATAGTTTAATATACATATACTACAACTTTCATAATGCAGTGTTCTTCACTTTATTTTAAAAAAAATAAGAAATGTTGTGTTCAGTTTCATTCGTCAGTCCCTTGTGTGTTATTTAAATTTGAAATTCGTGCGAAGTATCGCCGACTCAACGTCAAATCCCACTTTGAATTTTAATGTTGGTAATGAAGTTAGTTGCGGGTTGCACAATTTGACGGCCATCATATCTGTAAAAGAGTTTGGGTTATGTTTGTTGTCTATACACGTGCTAAGCCAGTCAACACGTCAGTTTTTTGGTGAGTCGTTATTTTTTTGTTAATCTAAAGTTTATTTTTATTTATTCGTATTAGACTTTGATTTGTTAAAATGTAGTTTGTTGATATTTAAAATTACAAAAAAAACATTAGTCCAGATAATACTCTCAAATTTCGTCTTTTTCGTCAGTCCTATGGCGTCAGTCCTGTATCAGGTAAATTGTTACTGTTCTTCATTTCTTGATCATTAGTACTTTTAAGATGAATATTGTTAGATTTTGTTTATATTGTTTGTTGATTTCTTTGAAATATTTAGTAAGACTATGTGAAAGTAGTAAAAGATAAGTGAATAAAGTTACGTTAAATGTCAAAAGTCTGTTTTGAAAACTGATGTAGTATTTTCTCCTAGTATTACATATTAATAATTATTTTTAATTGTTACTAAGTGATTTTAAGTGATCATTATTAAATCCTAAGAGATTCTTAGTAATTTGTATTAAATTTCATTATAATATCTACTTTCAAAACTGTGTATACTCGTCAGTCCTCTGGCAGTCAAATTCTGAAATTTTTAAATATCTTACAATGTACTCAAAAAAGTGACTGACCTGATTGGGAACAATATATTAATTAGATTAGCTATCATATATGTACACCCAAATTTATAGAAGTTTGATTTAAAAACTATCGTAAACAAAATATCCTCAAAAGTTACCCAACTTTTGTATAATCACCCATAGGTATAACGCAATATGAGGCGTCGTTTAATATCTGTGAAACTTCAAGGATAAGTTGTGGAAAAAGTTCCGCTCAAACGGTTGCTTTGATAGGAATGATTAATGTACCTCATTATTTTCATCTAATGCGGACCAAAATATAATATAGGTACTAACAATTAAATTAATGGTACCTTCCGACCTTCAATATCAAATCAAAGAAATATCTTTTTTACACCGTGAAAATAATCATGAACAATACTAAAAAAAATATTTGTAGCTTTAGCTGTGCATAGCACCACAATTAATCATGATTATAGCATAGTTATAGCACTGTTATAAACTACCAAAATAAAAAAAAAAAAAACAATTATTTTAATATGTTTGACTTTTCTATTTCATGTAGCTTTAACTTTCAATGACAGCTGTCAATGTAATCTCATAGCCCACATAGTTGGTAGTTCTTTAATGAACACGTCCAGTTAGCTTATATTGCGAGATTTATGTCGTACATTTCTTCCTTCAGCTGCAAATTAAAGCGTTTGACACTACCTAATTATTTCCTATATCCATTCAAATTATTTGTTGTATCTCTTTCTACAATAACATTACTGTTTTCAATCACACTAAATGAATGCCAAACCCTTTACATTTACATTTATTTCAATAATTTGATTTTAATTAAATCGTAGTCCTTATTTTCCTAGAGTTTTATTATTTTAAATCTGTATGTAAATATACGTATCCATAGAGGAACTAGTAAAAATGATCACTTTATATATGAAAATATACTAATATCATTGCCACAATCAACTGCTTTAAAATAAATACCTTAACAACAGCCAAAAGAGAACATTTCGAAGAAACTCTTTTCTCTTATTATGTTGAAAGATTAAAGCACATGTGCGATGTAAAATGAGCGGTTACTGAGCTGTCGAAGTATTGTAATACAAGTATTTGCACTCCGAATTGATATGCTGCTTGCACAACCGAAGTACTTCCATTTATTTTGCATACAAAAAATCGAATTGGCCACTATTACTGTAACCCACTAATCCTAAATCCACCCAAACATAATTCTCTTTGAAATAAAACAAAAACGTTCGTATGCCTACTTCACCAAAAACCGAACTTAAAAAATAAATCAAATTGTAGATATGTACGAGTATATCTGGAAGATAATTCATAAGTAATAAATAATTTAAAGCGATAAAAGCATGGCCAAAACTTATTACATAGTTTGATTAATTGACAAAAGCTTTTCTCTTCTATTACCAACTGGCCTACACAAAAAACTTCAAAAATACATAAATTAATGTCTTAACGTAATTGGTGCAAAATTTAAAACGATTCAGTAAAATGTTAAAGCCATTTTTAGCAATTTACTAAGGTTTTAAGATGGAATGGCTACTTTAACTTTAAGCAATTTACTTAATCCATATGACATCTGTACAATTATTCTTATAAGAGCAGTGGTTGGAAATATCCAGTCAATTGTTGGGAATTCCAACTAATAGGTCCGTTTAAACGTAGTTGCTTTGTTTATTTTCATGAACTGTCGCTTTTTGGGCATGTTTGGATGCTTGTTTTTTAATAAAAAGCAATTTACTAGTTAGCAAAACCAAAAGAAAGGTTTAAAATTTGGCAGTCGCTTAGTAAATGGTAAAACCCTTTACAATAGGTTGCTTAAAATTTTGCGCTATTGTCTTCATTCCACCAAAATTAATAGAAATGAAAATATGACAGATAGAAAGATGTACTAATTTATAATATTTAATTTACTTTAAAATGCTACTGTTCCATTAAATTAACATCTCTGTACCGATCTTATCGCAGAAGTTTTGTTGTTTGAAAAGCTCAATTGTCGTTCTCTCTGTATTTGTGCTTTATTTAAATTTTAGTGACATTGTGTTTAAAATGATTCCACCAGAATGGAATGTGATCTCGTCGCTGGTTGTTGCGCGCGGCCGTTATACTCGAAATATTATAAATCTTGATTGTTGTTGACATTTTTTTTTAAATATAAAATTTATATTTTGACGCCTCAAAATAATGTTTATGGAAATTATTTACTCGTATTTACCATGGATCGACATCTGCTCATGTATAATATTTTCTGTGGCAGCACTGTGCGTGACGACACTGGCTAAAAGAAATCACCACAAAATTGATCTATTGGAGTACGTTATGGTCTTTGGATTATTTTAAACTTATATTCGATTCGAATTTTTTATTTTTTTATTATAATGAATTTGCTGTCGCCAATAATTACTTTGTTAAATTGTTTGTTTTTTTATTGTCATCAGTGTCCAATCGAGGGAAAATGATCTCTGCCAGTGTTTGTTTTTCGTTTGTTTAAAAAAAAAAAATATAAAAATTGTTTGAATGTGTGATTAAAAAAGCGGTTGATGTCATTTTCGCAAATGAAATCTAATTCAATGAGTGATTAGATAAACCTACATAATATAAAAATAATATTTTCATTGTGTGTTAATTGTGCTTATTTTTTAGGAAATCTTCACACGACTCGTGGTCATCGAGTTCGCCTTCGTTGGTGACCCCAAATTCTACAGTAGAATCGTACGACCATGATGAATAGTAAGAAACGCAACTACAATAGACCTATCTTCTGCTTTGAAATTTCTTAACTTTGGATCAAAAAAAATAAAATCAAACATTTCCAGCCACGAGGATGAGGACAGTCTCTCGTTGGACAATCTTTTTCCTTGCGATCAGACAGAGATTTATGCTTCCAAGAAGATAAGTTATATTATTGACGAATTGGTTCAAACGGAAGTCAACTACGTCGACAATCTTAAAAGAGGATTGAAACATTATGGTGATATCTATATTCGAGACGACTTGCCGCTTACTCTAAAGGGAACAAAAACTGAGCTTTTCGGACACATTGAGGATATTTTGAATCTTCATGAGAACATTATACTTCCTATGATGCAACGCAACCAAAGGGATTTGAAAACATTATTTGATGAATTTTCGGAACATTTTGAAGTGAGTATTTGTTGTATGATTTTAGAAGAAAACTCAACTAAGCAAGGAAGTTTATGAAAACATCCTTAGATTAGTCACTTAATTGAGAGGCACTTATCCGGGTTTTACTTAAATACGAAATTTGGGAAAAAGCTAATCCCGATCCACATATTTTTTTGAATCCCTACAAATATTGAAAAACTGTCAAAAAGTTCAAACTGGAATGTGTGCATGTGCATACATATAATTATGTATATATTTATATAAAACTGAAGTTCAACCTTATGTTTTTAGAGATCAAACAAAAAAGCCAGGGGAGAGTACGATAACTTTGGCGACAAAGTTTAATGACGGATTTGTATAGAACAGTTAAAAACAAGCATTTTTTACTATAGGAGGTTTAGGCGGTAGGGGCAGTTTAAAAAAATATGTACATTAAATGGAAAAAAATAATTAAAAAATAACGGTAATACTTATAATTAAGTATTATACCTACCTTTTTTAAAGCCAACACTTTTGTCTATGAGCTTGTTTTTAAATCAAGTCAAAACTATGCAGAGTTTTTGAAAAAAATTGTTTTAAAGTCAAAATTTGTGCAAAAAAAAGTTAAAAAAAAGGTTTAAAGTGTAATTTTTCAAAACTTTCAGATTATCTACTATTTTTTTTCATAATTCATACTCTTATTTGTTTTTGATCAAAAACTGAAAACTAGATGACTTTATGTCTTCAAGTTCTTGAGAAAATTGAAAATTACCAAAACAAATATTTTAATTAAATTACTTTTTCCTTGCTTAAGTATTTACGTAGTCTTATTTTGATAGTAATAATCGAATATGGATTAAGATACACCTAGGGTAAATTAAGTTTTCTTAAATCCAGCTTATTTAAATGCAAAAGAAACTTTGCATGCACCCCATCTTGCACCCACCGAACCTTGCCCCTTGCACCCACCCCAAATCCTATAGTGTTCCCAAGCAGGGGGGCAGCATGCCCCCCCTTACAGATTCCACTGTTGCACACACCCAAACTCGCGCACACCTTACTGTTGCATACACCCAAACACGCATTACGCATACGCAAATACCGGGGAGAGTACGATAACTTTGGCGCCGAGATATAATAACGGTTTTTGGTAGAGGGGCTTAATACAAGCATTTTTTACTATGGGAGGGGGGGGGTCTATCTCCCCCCGTTTAGGCGGTAGGGGCAATTTAAAAAAACATGTACTTTAAATGGAAAAAAAATAATTAAAAAATAACGGTAATACTTACAATTAAGTATTATACCTTTTTTTAAAGCCAACACTTGTGTCTAGTAGCTTGTTTTTAAATCAAGTCAAAACAATGCATAGTTTTCGAAAAAAACTGTTTTAAACTTAAAATTTGGTAAAAAAAAAAGTTAAAAATATGGTTTAGAGTGTAATATTTCAAAACTTTTAGATTATCTACAATTTTTTTTTAGAATACATTGCTCTTATTTATTTTTGATCGAAAACTGAAAACTAGATGACTTTATGTCTTCTAGTTCTTGAGAAAATTGAAAGTTACCAAAAAAAATATTTTAATTAAATTACTTTTTCCTTGCTAACGTAGTCTTATTTTGAGATAGTAATAATCGAATATGGATTAAGATACACCTAGGGTAAATTAATTTTTCTTAAATCCAGCTTATTTAAATGCAAAAGAAACTTTGCATGCACCCCATCTTGCACCCACCGCACCTTGCACCCTCCCCACCTTGCACACACACCAACTTGCACCCACCCCAAATCCTATAGTGTGCCCAAGCAGGGGGGTTGCAGGGGGGCAGCATGCCCCCCCCTTATAGATGCCACTGTTGCATACACCCACACTCGCGCACACCTTACTGTTGCATACACCCAAACACGCATTACGCATACGCAAATACCATTATTACTATCAAAATAAGACCACTCAAGCAAAAAAAAAAGAATTAAATTAAAATTGTAGTTGTGGTTATTTTCAATTTTCTCAAAAACTAAAAGACATAAAATCATCTAGTTTTCAGTTTTTGATCAAAAACAAATAAGAGCAATAAACTCTGAATAAAAACAACGGTAGATAATCTTGAAGTATTGAAAAAGTTACACTTTAAACCTTTTTTTAACTTTTTTTACTCAAATTTTGAGTTTAAAATTAAATTTTTCAAAAAACTATGCATAGTTTTGACTTGATTTAAAAACTGGCTAATAGAAAAGAATGTTGGCTTTAAAAAAATGTATACAACTTAATTGTAAGTATCACCGTTATTTTTTAATTATTTTTTTCCATTTTAAATAATAACTTTTTTAAATTGCCCCTCCCGCCTAAACGGGGGGAGATAGACCCCCCCTTCCATAGTAAAAAATGCTTGTATTAAGACCCTCTACCAAAAACCGTTATTATATCTTGGCGCCAAAGTTATCGTACTCGTGCCAAAAGCCACTTAGTAAAAATACAAAAATATTGATATGAATATAATTATCTGTGTACTGTGCAGATGTACATATGTATTATGTGGATTTCATTTAATTTAAGTTCATTTTTTTATTCGTTAATACTTAATAACTATAAGATACATTACCTTTTAAATCAGTTACAAGCGTATTACAGCGAAATTTTGTTGAAAAAAGACTAGTTACAACTGTACAATTGAATTATATAATTTAAATGCTGTTTGAAAAATAATCTTTAAGAGCCTTTCTAATTCTTGTTGCGTTTTGGATATCATTAATAGCGCGTGGGAGAGAGTTCCACGGTCGGACAGAGATTGTAAAAAATTGAAGTTCGAATGTTAAATATACAAAACAATTGACAAGATCTTCTAGAGGAAGGGAAATTATTTTTGTCAAAATAGTATTGTGGTTTGTGTATAAGCAGTACATCAAAGTGTAGCAAAAAATAACGAAGTTTAAGGTAATTATCAAAGGACATATCTAGCAGCAGGATAAAAAATTGTATACACTGTCATATCTTCGTAGGCCTAAAACATAGCGAATAATCTTATTAAAAGTAACATTTAGTACCCGTGGCGTGATGGTTAGTGCGTTGGACTGTCATGCGAGAGGTCTTGGGTACAAACCCTGCCTGTGCCATCTAAAGTTTTTTTCACGTTACTCTGTTACTGTTACGCCACCTAGTTTATTTATTTATTTAAGATTAAGTTTACGTTTACTATCATAACTATAGTTTCTAGCAATACAATTCACAATCAAATGGATTCATTTTTTTTTTTTTCAATATTTTCAATTGCCTCTTGGATGTTGGCTTCGTTAACATTGCGAGATGGATGTTTTCTTTTATATATATTTGGCATTTTAACATTCTGATAAAGGATAAAAAAAGTTTATTGTAAACTCCTTTTTTGAACTGATAAAGGAGGGTTTGACACTGTCAATTGCTCCTTCAACATTGGTGTCAAAACCTCCTTTCAGTTGACTTTTGGAAAATAATTTAAAAAAAAAATAAAGAGTTGTTGCTCACCAATATTTATAGTATAATATGATTTAAAAACAAATCTACCTGTTGTATATTTCACTTTAAATAACTAAAACTACTTACTACCGAAACTGCAATTAGTTTAGTTATCTCAAATATTACATCAACTGGACTCAAAAACAATTATTTTTTCTTTAAAAAATGTTAAATAAATAAATAAACTAGGTGGCGTAACAGTAACAGAGTAACGTGAAAAAAACTTTAGATGGCACAGGCAGGGTTTGTACCCAAGACCTCTCGCATGACAGTCCAACGCACTAACCATCACGCCACGGGTACTAAATGTTACTTTTAATAAGATTATTCGCTATGTTTTAGGCCTACGAAGATATGACAGTGTATACAATTTTTTATCCTGCTGCTAGATATGTCCTTTGATAATTACCTTAAACTTCGTTATTTTTTGCTACACTTTGATGTACTGCTTATACACAAACCACAATACTATTTTGACAAAAATAATTTCCCTTCCTCTAGAAGATCTTGTCAATTGTTTTGTATATTTAACATTCGAACTTCAATTTTTTACAATCTCTGTCCGACCGTGGAACTCTCTCCCACGCGCTATTAAGGATATCCAAAACGCAACAAGAATTAGAAAGGCTCTTAAAGATTATTTTTCAAACAGCATTTAAATTATATAATTCAATTGTACAGTTGTAACTAGTCTTTTTTCAACAAAATTTCGCTGTAATACGCTTGTAACTGATTTAAAAGGTAATGTATCTTATAGTTATTAAGTATTAACGAATAAAAAAATGAACTTAAATTAAATGAAATCCACATAATACATATGTACATCTGCACAGTACACAGATAATTATATTCATATCAATATTTTTGTATTTTTACTAAGTGGCTTTTGGCACGAGTACGATAACTTTGGCGCCAAGATATAATAACGGTTTTTGGTAGAGGGTATTAATACAAGCATTTTTTACTATGGGAGGGGGGTCTATCTCCCCCCGTTTAGGCGGGAGGGGCAATTTAAAAAATTTAAGAAAGCGGGAGGGGCAAGAAAAAAATAATTAAAAAATAACGGTGATACTTACAATTAAGTTGTATACATTTTTTTAAAGCCAACATTCTGTTCTATTAGCCAGTTTTTAAATCAAGTCAAAACTATGCGTAGTTTTTTGAAAAATTTAATTTTAAACTCAAAATTTGAGTAAACAAAGTTAAAAAAAGGTTTAAAGTGTAACTTTTTCAATACTTCAAGATTATCTACCATTGTTTTTATTTCAGAATTTATTGCTCTTATTTGTTTTTGATCAAATACTGAAAACTAGATGATTTTATGTCTTTTAGTTTTTGAGAAAATTGAAAATAAAAATTTAATTTTAAACTCAAAATTTGAGTAAAAAAAGTTAAAAAAAGGTTTAAAGTGTAACTTTTTCAATACTTCAAGATTATCTACCGTTTTTTTATTTCAGAATTTATTGCTCTTATTTGTTTTTGATCAAAAACTGAAAACTAGATGATTTTATTTCTTTTAGTTTTTGAGAAAATTGAAAATAACCACAACTACTATTTTAATTTGATTCTTTTTTTTTTGCTTGAGTGGTCTTATTTTGATAGTAACAATGGTAGGTGCGAGTTTGGGTGTATGCAACAGTAATGTGTGTCCGAATTTGGGTGTATGTAACAGTGGGATCTGTAAGGGGGGGCATGCTGCCCCCCTGCAACCCCCCTACTTGGGAACACTATAGGATTTTGGGTGGGTGCAAGTTGGAGTGCGTGCAAGGTGGGGAGGGGGCAAGGTTCGTTGGGTGCAAGATGGGGTGCATGCAAAGTTTCTTTTGCATTTAAATAAGCTGGATTTAAGAAAAATTAATTTACCCTAGGTGTATCTTAATCCATATTCGATTATTACTATCAAAATAAGACTACGTTAATACTTAAGCAAGGAAAAAGTAATTTAATTAAAATATTTTTTTTGGTAATTTTCAATTTTCTCAAGAACTAGAAAACATAAAGTCATCTAGTTTTCAGTTTTTGATCAAAAACAAATAAGAGCAATGAATTCTAAAAAAAAAAACAGTAAATAATTTGAAAGTTTTGAAAAACTACACTTTTAACCTTTTTTTTTAATTTGTTTGCATACATTTTTAGTTTAAAACAATTTTTTCAAAAACTATGCATAGTTTTGACTTGATTTAAAAACAAGCTAATAGACAAAAATGTTGGCTTTAAAAAAAGGTATAATACTTAATTGTAAGTATTACCGTTATTTTTAAATTATTTTTTTCCATTTAATGTACATATTTTTTTAAATTGCCCCTACCGCCTAAACGAGGGGAGATAGACCCCCCCTCCCATAGTAAAAAATGCTTGTTTTTAGCTGTTCTATACAAATCCGTCATTAAACTTTGTCGCCAAAGTTATCGTACTCCCCTGAGTATCTCTATAAGCTTGAAATTTCATACCCCTTAAACTTTGCATGATTTTGCTTTGTATTTTTAACTACTTATAGAAATGTCTGATTTATCAAATTGAAAATGCTTACATTATTCAAACTTCAAGTTCCCTTCAATCTTAACCAAAGGTTTTTAGAGAGATCGGAGAGATCTTTTTTCGTCAGCCCTTCAAATAAATTTAGTTATAAAAAACATTATTGTTAACTTTTCATAAATTGTGTAGAAAAATTTGGCTCACATTTTTTTTTACAAAAATAATAACCTTCAAAAAATACTACTAAAAATTAGTAAACACTGAAATTTAAGGTTTTTGTATTGAAATACCTGTCCAAATTTAAGCTTTTACATTGATATACATATGAAGGTTGCTAATCTTGTTTTGTTGGTTTTTCCTAGAAATTGTATGGGAGCTTTTGGCTTGTTTGATTCTTTGTTTTGCAACTTAAAAACCTGTTTCTAATTTGTGGCAACTTTTTAAAGTTATTAGGAGTATACTCGAAATGTATGGCTAATTTCTCTATTTTTGAATTACTTTTTTTTTTAAATTATCAGCTATAATATGCAACTAAATGATGAAAATACAAACACATTATGTATATCAAAAATAAAGAATTCGCAGCACAAAATATTTCTACCACAAATGCCACAATTTTGTTAAGCTAACGTGATCAAACTTCATAATGAAATTTGAATAGACACATATTAGCCAGACTATATTACGAGTATGTACGTGAAGAATTGACACCAAAAAAGTATTTATTGTTGCATTACTAAGTTAAAACAAACGTTTACAAAGTCATGAACGTATGAACAGTTTTAAAAGGTGTATTTTCTTGCAAAGCAATGAATGCTAGATGATAGGAAGAAATAAAGAGAAGGCATTTTGGCAACGCAAACACAAAATACCATAACTACTAAAAAATGGCATCATCTTATTGAGCTTCAATGTCAAGCATGCAAAACAAAAATTAATCAAAATAGAAACAAATCACGTACATATGTATTGATATTTATTCGGCTTGATAAAAACAACAGAAAATATTGAAATAAAAACGAATACACTGATCAAATTTTTGAGTCATTTCGAAATGAATAGAACAGGCAAGTAAAACACTTACCATAAAAAAACTTACCATAAGGCCTTCCGAATGCAGCTGAGGGACTTATATTCAAATTAAATAATACTTATGTATTTTTCTCAACCTTATACAAGTGTGCAAGCTAAATATTGACAGTTTTAGTTTTTTTCTAATGGGGCCCATACACTACGCAAACACGTTTGTTCAAACGTGTGTTTGAGCAAACATATAGGGTGTCCCAAAATTAACGCAAGATTTCTAGGGTGTCCCAAAATTAACGCAAGATTTCTTGCGTTAATTTTGGGACGCCCTATATAATATAAAATTTAATTGCTTAATTTAATTTTTTCGTAAGATATTTGGGGTCAAACAAAATGCGACCCACACTGATCTGTATATCAACTTGTTTCAAATTAACGCAAGATTTCTTGCGTTAATTTTGGGACACCCTAGAAATCTTGCGTTAATTTTGGGACACCCTATAGTTTCGCCACACACTACACAAACATGTTTGAGAGATATTACTTTTTACACACCACAATACCGGTAAACTTTTATAAAGTTCAATGAATACAGTCCAAAAAATGTGTTCCTCTTGTTTATTCATGTTAACTCTATGAAAATTGGCATCAGTTTGAGCAAAATTTAATACACACCACACAAACATGTTTGTGCAAGCACGGAAAATTCAAAATTTTTTGATTTTGTTCAAATCGCTTGCGCAAACACGCATAATCAAACAGTTTGCACAAACATTTTTACAATAACAAAATACATTCGTTTGCTCAAACAGTTTGTTTAGTGTATGGGCCCTATAAGATATCTGTTGCAAAGTAAGGCTGTTTAAATGGTTCAAAAACTCCTTACTAAGGAAAGTATTTCAATAGTTTGTGTTACGTTCATTTAATTGTTAACATACAACAACTTATACAAATTATGTGACTATTTTGTACTTTGAACTCATATAAAATAAATAAAACAACTGTCTGTTAAGAACAAGAGCCTAATGACTAACAACTTGCAACGATTCCTGTGTCTAGGTTAAAAAGTTTTTAAAAAATCAATAAAAATCAAATGAACTAGGTATTTGAAAAAATTGAAATTCTTAAATGAAGCTTTTTATCATTATATTGACCAAAAAAGAGTCAAGCAAATTGAAGATAAAGAACAAAATAAATTATGAAATAAAATAAATTCAAATAAGATTTCAAAATAAAAAGTTGTGACGGAAAAGTTAATTTCTTCAGTTTATTAAGGGCCATAGTGTTTTATATGGGTAACGTGTATTCCTCTATTTGTGATTTGGTCAGCATCTCGAAACAACAAGTTTTTAAAATTAAAACACATAATATTATATCACATAGGATCTCCTATGCTATCTTAATGTTTTGTCTTTATTTCTAAAAGGATTTAGTTAAATTTTGGAATTTCCTTTGATGACTTTACACAATGTTCGTTGTTTTTGATCGACTGGGCTAAGTATTTCTGTTGACTGAACTTTAGAAGCCTTACGATATAAGTCTTTATGCAAAACACATTGAAATGTGTAAAATGACAAATTTCAAAGATCTACGAGGTAGCGACAACCCAGGGTATTCAACAACACTAAAGGCTACAGCAGCAATAATCTAAGTTGTTCTTCCTACGGTCATTATTTCGATTGTTCACTAACTTGTCCTACCAGCTCAAATGTTAAAACCAATTTCACTATTGCCAGCCGGAAAGTATTTTCGTATTGTGACTGTCAATTTTTTTTAAAAGTAAATTTCCATTTTTAGTAAAGACGTAGTTTTTTATTGCCAAATATCAAAAGATAACACCTTCAAAAGTGGCATCTGATGCCTAAAAAGCGCATCATTATTATCGTTTCATTGTTTTAAATTGCGAGGAAATATAGGCTTTTTATTCGTGTCAGTTTTTTGTATGTTTAATTGGAGAGCACAACAACTTAAACCCAGTCCAAGTAGTCAATATAATATTTCGGTAAAGAGAAAGGTAGATATATATATGATTTACGAAAAAATAATATTTATTTTGTAATTGATATAGAATATTAATAAAAATATGAAATTCTGTCAATTTTGAAGCAATTTTGCATTATTATATTTATAGGACATGACCCTTTTTCTTAGCTAAGCAAAAGCAAACCGACATCAGAATCAAGGAATATACATCAGTTGCAATTCAATTGAGTTTAAATTTTGTGGAGAAAGCTATAATGCTAAAATAACAGCTGTTTTGGCTGAACATTAATTTGGCCTTACTACTGAATTTTCTTCCAAATTTAAATAACTCTATACTTAGAAATTCAAAATTTAAAACTGATTTAAAAAAAATATAATGTTCAATCCCTTTTCTCATTTTATTTTAAAATTTCTTAATCATAAGGGAAAATAAATAAAGGATTTCAATGAGATTTTTTGAAAGGAATGCTTAAAGTGCTAGGAATTAATTTTACCTGCAGATAATTTTTGTAAATTAATAAATAAAATGCTTTCAGCACTTTTGCTTTTTACGATAGAATGCAAATGGTTTGACACACACGAATTAAACACTACCTTTCCTATACTATATGGCAAACTTTTTTTTAGACAAAATCAATCTTTAACGAATAGTATGAAATCATGTGAGAAGAATAAGGTAACCTCTTATTTCCTTAATTAAGGTGAAAACAAAAATTGTAAAAAGTTTTTGTATGTGCTAAGAAAGAACACGTTTGCAATAGGAGCGATAATGTACAAAATTTATGCGGCACAGGGCCCATTTAAAAGGTCATTAATACCACTAAAAAAAGGTTATGAATATTACAAAAAAACAATAGTATTTGAGATATGAAAAAATAAGTATAGTGCCCATATTATTCAGTTTTATAAAAACTAATTTAACGGCAAACCTGGTTTTGAATTTAGTTTTATTTCAAAAAATTTGTTTACATATCAATCAAATTAAAATTGAATTTCTGAAACACGTAAGGCTTTTTAAGAAGTTGTGAAAACTTATATTATCGAATTGAACTACCAACGATATTTGTAAGCAGGGTTGAATGTTTTTATTAACTAATAAATATTTTTTCCTTATTAAGTCAAATCAATTCAATATTTTTTTATAGAAAAATCAGTTTTATTGCTACGTTAACTTCACTATTAACAAAAAGACATCAATGGCACTGCGCCAGGAGCACCGAGAATACTTCAAGGTTTGTTAAAGAGTTTAAAATAAATTGGTACATAATGTATGTATATAAAGATTCTTTGATAATTTTTTTTAACAGACACTCCAAACAGAGTTCAATGACAAACTGGGAATTGATAGCTTCCTAGTACAACCCATCCAAAGACTGACCCGGTATCCACTATTATTACAGCAATTCATATTGGTAAGTTAATTGAAAACAATTTTAAGTTAAAATTAGATATTATTTATTCAGATTACATTTCTTATTTATTTCATAGGATTTTTTTAAAAATGGTATTAATTGCAAGCCTGTTCTCAAATCATGTTGTAAATTAGACACTCGTATGAGAAACCACCTCGCCGTAGTCAACCAAGCTGAAGAAATCAAATCTATAGAAGAACTTGATGAGGTAAATGGTATAAGACTTTCTTAACTTTCTATTTTCCTTCTTCATAGCTCAAAATTTGTCTTTATCGAACTCAGTACATAATTTTAATCCATTAAAAATTTAAAAATTACGTTTAATTTTTTAGAACAGACAAATTTTAAACCAAGTTATTCATGCCTATTACCGATGTCGTCTCGTTTTTTCGACGACTCTCATTTTCTTTGTCGTGTCGTTTTTTAAGTGGCATTCCATAACTTTTTCGACGCGACTATTTTGTAGCAGATTTTTAAACGATGAAAATGTGTCCGAGATCTGTCAAACTGAAATCAAATTCTAAATCATTTCATTACTCGATATTCACCAAATGTGTTTTTAATAAATTATTACCAAATAAATAAATTATTAAAATGATAAGTGTTGAAATGTGTTACAACCAAAAACACTCCATTACCAAGACCGGAATCTTTCGTACGTTTCACTCTCCAAAACCCGTTTGTTTACATTGTTGTATTTGTAATTTTGACAATTAGTCCATGAATAGATGTGAGCACAAACAAAAAAAAAACGATGCCGTGTGCTAGCGGCACTTTGCATAGCAAAAACAAAATGGAGGGGTTAATAAGTTTTTTTCAGGTTTTTCCTTTTACTTTTTTCAATGAAAATGTCAGTTTTAAGCTTTAATTTTGCAGGCATTTTGTGGATAGTGAACCAATGTACCTTTTTGTCTTGAAAAAAGCATGTTCAACATCAGTTTATTATAATTAATTCACTAATTTACAGTAATCACTACGAAATTCTTTAAATTTCATAATTAACCTTGAATTATTGTATCAAAGTTGCGTTCGAAGAACCATCAAGTTAAGGGTGCGAGCGCAATTTTTTTATTGAATTCTAATAAATTTTCGTTAATGAACGGCCCAAATATTTTTTTTGCAAGTAATTAAAATCTGTATAAATTTAACCAATCCAAGTATATTTATAGTTTGTTTTTAATGATTTAAGCTTGCAACTATTTTTCAATTCCATTTAAATTAATAAATATTAAATTAAAAAAAAGAGGTTTAATCTAAAAATACCTTATCCATAACATTCTTGATTGATGGAAACATACATGTATTTGCTATCAAAAAAAAAACTATGCATCAAAGTAACACCAATGTTTTAAAAAAATAATTAGAACGATTATAGCGAACCTGTTGAATAAATGCAGAGCAAATAAAATGAAAATTTTGACATGTATCACAAAATGAAAAGGTTTTAAAATCGTTCTGAATTCATGCACAACTCATTTAATAGATCAAGTAATCGACATTAATGTTTATTGTTGACGTACAGAAGTTTTTTTTAGTGAATTCCCAGAGTTTAACGAAAAATATAATTTTCATTCATTCCTTAAAAATGTTTAGTTACCAAAGTTCAAGTTTACTTATTATTGTTTGAAGGGTATGTTTAGTAAAAGTGCTGCTAAAAATGAAACAAATTAATGAGTTTTACGTACATGTTTTCTTAATATAGATACTTCCATAGATTACATTTTATAAATGCAGAACATAGAAGAAAATATACATAAACAATAGTTTTCAGTTATAAAGCAGAGGTTAGTGTAGAAAAATATTTTTGAGAAAGCCAATAATATTTTAGGTATGTCCATTAAAGAAATTTCCGCTTCGGCTAACCTTCATCAACTTTTTAGAAAAAAAATTAGCATTAATAGCAGCCAATTATTTCATAGCATATTTAATTGTTCACATTGTAAAATGTCTAGAAATGTTCATATGCTACAAAATTCGTAATTTTATGCGTAAACATAGAAGATAACGTTTTTTAGTCAAGCAGTATGGATTTTGGCGCGTATACCGTTTTTTTTCTATTGGGTGTTCGGTTTCCCCATACTGGAATAAAAAAAGTTACTTAAATCTATTTATTGCACTCATTTAGTTGGTATTATGTGTAAACATATTGCCTATTTCTATTTCTTAAAGATGCTTTACACAAAGGAACTTATTTTTAAAACATGGTTCCCTCAAATTTGTATTCCAAAATCTAACTACAAACAAAATTCTAACTCTAACATAGTCCCTCAAAAAGAAATTTTCAGGAATATTTCTGCAACAAATAAAAATAAAATTTGGTCTTGTAATTATCGAACTGCTTAAATGATGAAAATACTAATCTAATTGAGGAATCTGAACTAGCTAAAGTTGGCAATGGAACTTCACAAGTATGCTTCTCGTAGCATTGTCTGTACAAAAAAAAATACGGAGGCACCCGCTTATTGTTTCCACCTGAACTTCTAACGTCGCCAAAAAAATGCTCTAAGCAAACTACAGCTGAAAAAATTGTCTGTCTTGTTGTTTTACAAAGTATTGAGTTACACTTTTGTCCATTTGCAATAATTATAGTTAACCAGTTGCAGCGCATGTTGCGTTCGCAAATAATTTAAGTAAACAAAATAAATAATAATAAACTAATAAATCATTAAATAATATGTATTTGGTCAATTTTATTTTATTTAATATACATTAACAACATTTATTTGGATTGGAATTAAAAAGCTATACAAATCTTCCAATTTAAGACCATGTCAGCACTTCAGATTTTGTTGGTTAGGATTGTTTAGTTTTTGAACTAGGCCATGCAACATTCAAAATGAAGCATTTAGATGGGGCTGATTACTATAATGAAGCATTTTGATGGGCCTGAGGACTAAATGTGAGAATGTGTTTGGTTTTTTGCATCATTTCACGCACACTTTCTCACATTTAGTCCTCAGTAGCTTGTAGGCAAACCGAAATGTCAGTCTGAGATTCCGGTCTTGGTAATGGAGTGTTTTTGGTTACAACACAAGCAGCGATAGTGACAATGATGAAGAAGGTAGAGAGGGAAATATTGCAAAGGCACAATTAATTGTACAATTAGGACAGTGAAGCATCTGCATTTGTAGCCTGAATTTGCTTTGACTTATGTATGTCCGGATGATGAAGACGTTGAAGTGGTTGGGAGCTGCGATACACCAATTGCATTTCCACTCGGGCCTCACCATCGTTTTATATTTAAGTAGATTTGCAACAGCATCCTCAAGCGCAGATAGAATGTGCAATTGTTTTGGCCCTCCTCCATTTCCTTTCACTTCTTTTTTGTTGTTCTGAACAATTTTTTTTTACTTTGAATTCAAAGTCAGCCCAAACCTGAAAAAGCAAATATTAAAAATTTGTTAATGTAAATAGAATAAACTGATTCAAACCTTTTGCCAACCTTCACCATCTCTTATTGGAGGACCTTTGCTGTTGAGTTTACCAGCTATTACATTCCATTCTTTTTTAAAATCGGCCTTGTTCATACATTTCAAAAATCCCCTAGCCAACTGCTCGTTGCTTTCCATCAGCTGGACAAGCGCCTCGAATTGGTTTTGGTTTGTTAATTTTAACTGAAAATGTGCAAAAATATTTATTTTTTATTTATCGCAAATAAAGTACTAATAAATTCCATAAAATAAATTATTTAACAAGGAAACTTACAGTTTTAGGGGTGATTATCTTATTGCTAAGTTCAAACCTCTTATTTCGCAATTTGTCAATTAAAAAAATGTCAAATTTTTAATGGATGCCAAAATTAGATCGATTTATAAAAAAAAATATTATACAGACTTTTATTTTGTTTGTTTAAAGAAAATGTTTGTTTTGTATTTTATAAATATCATTAACATGTTTAAGGTATTAACAAAATGTTAGATGAGTTAGTGAAGTGACTGCAAAGTTAAAGGGTATTGATTTTTAATTTAAACTTTTCCCATTACAGCAAATAACATTTTCTAATCACATGCATTCATACATTGTATAATTTCAGCTTAACATTCTTGAGCAAGGATATTTCCTAAAATCTAGTGAATTCGACGCGTATAATCATAAATCTCGAAAGAAATTTCGGTGTAAGGTGTATATTTTTGAAAAATGTCTCCTTTGTACTGAAGTGAAGAAAAAGCGACTTGCTTATCGTTGCCATTTTGCATGGGACTCTATTGAAGTTTCGGCCAATAGTTCTAAATCATTACTCGTTACCCATAAAGTTCATAATCGCCCCGAATTTGAGTTTGCAGCAGCGGAAGCGTATGTGATTAAGCAGTGGATGCGCTGTATTCATAAAATTACAGAAGCGACAAAGGAGAGATTAGAAAGTGAAAAAAAGCTGACGTTACCAATGGAAGTGGTCTTATTTGTCGTCTTCATGATGTGGATTATGTTTCGATTATTTTAAGTTTTAGAATTAAGTATAAGATTAAATAATATAGAAAGCTATGAACAAAAATAATGACTTAATAGATTTATTATTTTTATTTTGTTATTAGGTAAGCTCAGTCAAATTGTGCAATTATTGGACAATATCGCAAAGGTATTTTAGTTTCATATGTTGTAACGACCAATAAAGAAACATATTACGTGCTTAATATGTTGCAAAAGTTTCGAAAGACAGTGTTATAAATTTAAAAATAAAAGTAACACATTGAAAAGTGTGTTTTTTTGTTATCAACTTAAAACAGGAAAAATATTAAAAACAACGGTAGGTAACACCTACACAATTTTGCTATTATAAATAAAATAAATTAGGCAGCGGCGGAGCAACAGTCCGTTGAGAATCCGAACGGTCAATTTGAGAAAGCACTTTTTATTTCAATTCGTCGCAAGAAGCAGTCGCAGGGAACGAACTCAAACTCAAGATCTCTACCATGGCGGTCATGCGCACTAACCATCACGCATTTTAAAAAGCCAGAAACCCATATTTAAACATAATTTTTAAGTTGTTTCAGTGAATAGTTTATGAAAAATTAATTTCTTAAATTAAAATAAAACAAAATTTAGGAAATTTTAATGTGTTATGCAATTAAGTAAAATAAATTAAACATTTTATTGCGTGGTAATCTCATCCTAATAAAATTCTAATTAAATTTGGACTAATAATTAAAAATATTATTGATAATACAAATATTGGTCTTTAAAGTATTTTTAACAATATGCTAAAATCAGAGGGGTTTGACTTCGTGTTGAAAACATACCTTAATTGTAAATTACGGTTGTTGTGGTTACCTCCATGGTAGATTAAACTTATACAAGTTAATAAATCAGGTGCAGTAATTCTACCAGTTAAAAGTTGATGAATAAATTCAATATTATTATTAACCCTCCGTTGGGCTAGAAACTGCATCTGAAGAAGCTTTATGCGAAGGATATTGAAGATGGCACTCGCCATTTTTGTTTTTCTTTTTTGTTTATAGTTGTAGACCTCGAAAACCATATACAAACACAAATATATTGGTCCAGAAGGGTGTTATTTATTTTTCTCAATCTCAAGAATTAATCAACCTAATTCATTTTTCTGCAAAAGCTCTTATATTATTGTTATAATATTTGATGATCAAAAATGTCATTGTTTTAAGTTTTGATTAAAAAAAAAATATGTAAGGTGTAATCATCCCACAACCGAGATGCAAGCGCATAGCTAAAATAAGAATAATAGAGAAAGAAGAATAGGAAAATACATGATGACAGATCACCATGTGGTAATGATGAATTATTAATAATAAGGTTATCTATAATAAAAAGAAGTACTTATTCAGAAGTACTTATTCAGATTTGTAAAATAAGGAGAAAAGGCACATTTTGAATAATAGACATTTAATGTCGTTTCTCTTTATTACAGGTAAATAAAATAAATGTTATAGTATTTGTAAAATAAATAAAATTTAAAAAACTCTTTATTACAGGAGAAACTCAATAGTGTCTTTATTTTGGTGCCACCTAAACAAATTTATTGAATATAATCTTATAAAACGACATTATCGTCTTACCTAATTCAAAAAGATGGCCAAACTATGTTTCCAATTTGTAGTCAAGGCTGGTGAAGACGCTAAGTCAAATTTTATTTTCCTAACCACAATTACTACTCCTGAGGGCAAAGAATATAGCATGCCAGATCAACACCAGCAATTGAAGTTTCACAACGAATTGGCAAAAACTCCAATTTATACAAAAATTAAAAATTCGCTTCAAAGGAGACACCAAATGAGGAAAGTCTGGATAACTCTTACAAAAGAATTAAGGGAAATATATTTGGACGAAGAGAATGTTCAATTCAAAGATTACCTTTTGGAAGAGACGATACAAACCGCACAGCCTACTGGAACTGGAATTACGGAGGATGTACTGAAAAGGGTCTTATCAACACTCGATAAGGGAAAAAGTGAAACAAATTATACCATAAACTTCAATGAGCATGTCATTCAAGAAAATTTTGAGATATCAATAAATCATTTGAAATATGAAGAGAAAATTGAAATTGATAATTTAATTGAAATGTATAAACCGATTTTTGCAAAAGACAAATATGACATAGGAAAAGTGAAGAATTATGAAGCTCACGTTGACCTTTTAATTGATAAATATCCAAGTAAAAGGCCTTACCGATGCACTATTGAAGACAAAAAAGAAATAGAAACACAAATATCAAAACTATTAGAAAGAAATTTAATTGAAGAATCCTATAGTCCTTTTGCTGCTCCAGTAACATTGGCATACAAGAGAGAAGAAAATAAGAGATCAAGGTTATGCATTGATTTCCGTGATTTAAATAAAATTGTTGTTCCTCAATCACAGCCATTCCCATTGATTGAAGATCTCATGGAAAAAACGAGAAACTGCAAATACTTCTCTACACTTGATATAAACTCAGCATTTTGGTCAATTCCCTTAAAAATCGAAGAAAGAAAGAAAACTGCGTTCGTGACTCAAGAAGGACATTATCAATGGACTTGTCTACCTTTCGGATTGAAAACCTCGCCAGCAATTTTTCAAAGGATACTAAGCAACATTATAAAGAAGAACAAACTCTCAGATTTTACAGTCAATTATATTGATGATATTCTGATTTTCTCTAAAACGTTTGCTGAACACATAGACCATCTTAAGCAATTATTAGAAGCAATATTGAAGGAAGGATTTAGACTAAAATTTGCAAAGTGTACTTTCGCAGCAGACTCAGTAAGGTACTTAGGTCACATAATAAATAATAATTCGATTAGGCCAATAAAAGATAAGTTAATATCAATAAGAAATTTCCCTATTCCGAAAACAAGAAAGAATGTGCGACAGTTTTTAGGAAAAATCAATTTTTACAATAAATACGTAAAACACAATGCAATTATCCTAGATTCACTGCATAATTTATTAAGAAAGAACAAAGAATTTATTTGAACGAAAGATTGTCAAGATTCATTTGAAAAAATTAAAAATCTACTTTGTTGTCAACCGGTGTTGGGGATATTTGATCCAGAATTACCGATACACATATACACAGATGCTAGTTTAAAAGGAATAGGACCAATTTTTAAACAGCCACAAATAGATGGAGAAGAAAAACCTATAGCATACTTTTCAAAAAAAATTAAACGAAACCCAAAAGAAAAAAAAGGCAATTTACTTAGAATGCATAGCCATAAAAGAAGCTGTGAAATATTGGCAGCATCGGCTTATAGGAAAGAAATTTACAGTTTTTTCGGACCATAAACCATTAGAAAATATGAACATAAAATCCCGAACAGATGATGAACTAGGAGATCTCACATATTATTTGTCGCAATACGACTTTGATATTAAATATTGTCCAGGAAAATACAATCAGGAAGCCGACTGTTTGAGTAGAAATCCGGTATTGCAACCGCACGAAAACGAAATAGAATAACTTAAAGTGGTTAATCTAATAAAAATAGAAGAAATTATCAATGACCAAGAAGAAAATGAACTTTTAAAAAATAAAGAAGATTTAATACATAAAAATAAAATTTACTACAAAAAAATTAGAGGTAAAGAAAAAATTGTATTAACAGAAAAGTTCAGTATAGACTTGATAAAAATTGTCCATGAACATTATTGCCACATAGGTATAGAACAAATGAAAAGCAAAATTTGCCCTTTTTATACAGAAAGAAATTTGGTTTTGAATATAAAAAAAGTATGCAGAAGTTGCGAAATATGCATTAAAAACAAATCGAGAGGTCAAGGTAAATACGGACTGATGTCGTACTTAGGACCAGCAGAAAAACCTTTCGAAATTATGTCAATAGACACTGTTGGTGGCTTCGGAGGATCAAGGTCAACAAAGAAATACCTACACCTACCAATCGATCACTTTACAAGATACGCCTACATAGTTACTTCGAAAACTCAGAGTGCTAATGATTTTATAAAACTTATGAAAAATGTCACAGAAAACAATGAAATTGGCATGATTTTGACTGATCAGTACCCTGGCATAAACTCTAAAGAATTCAAACACTTCTTGAAAGAGAAAGAAATACCAATTGTTTTTACAGCAGTTAATTCAGCGTTCTCAAATGGGCTTAACGAGAGATTAAATCAAACTTTAATAAATAAAATAAGATGCCAAATACATGAAAAAGAAAAAAAAAATGCATGGACAACAGTTGCACAAGAATGCACTAAGAGATACAATGAGACAGAACACACGGTCACTGGCTTCACACCTAAATATCTTCTAGAAGGCGAAAATACTGCAATTTTACCGGAAGAATTAAAGCTGAAACGAACATATAACGATTTATTACAAGACAGAGAGCTTGCTCTTCAAAACACTCTAAAATCACATAGGTATAACAAGAAAATATTCGACAGAAATAGGACATCGTGGAATTTCAAAGTGGGGGACATAGTGTTCGTGGAAAATGGCAACAAACTAAACAGGAAAAAATTAGATGAACTGAAAATCGGTCCCTATAAGATTTTGAAGAAAATATCCAATTCAATATTCCAAATTGACACCGGACACAAAAAATCGGAATCAAACCTGTTTCACATAACGAAACTCATTCCAGCAATCGGGGCAGAAGAAGATACTGATGTCAACACTGATTTTGCCTGATAATAATAATAACAAAAAAAAAAAAATTTAGTAAACAAAATTTTTAACCGGGGAGGGGAGATGTAAGGTGTAATCATCCCACAACCGAGATGCAAGCGCATAGCTAAAATAAGAATAATAGAGAAAGAAGAATAGGAAAATACATGATGACAGATCACCATGTGGTAATGATGAATTATTAATAATAAGGTTATCTATAATAAAAAGAAGTACTTATTCAGATTTGTAAAATAAGGAGAAAAGGCACATTTTGAATAATAGACATTTAATGTCGTTTCTCTTTATTACAGGTAAATAAAATAAATGTTATAGTATTTGTAAGATAAATAAAATTTAAAAAACTCTTTATTACAGGAGAAACTCAATAGTGTCTTTATTTTGGTGCCACCTAAACAAATTTATTGAATATAATCTTATAAATATTTAACATTTTTTTTTTCAGAATTTGATATCTCGACAATCTTACGAAGTTGAAATATAAACCGTGCTCTTAAAACTTAAACTGAAAAATTTTATATAAAGAAATTGTTTGAAAAAAAAAACGATCTAACGATTTTCTTGCAGGTACGTTTTTAAATAAGGAAATATTTTTAAACAGACTGAAGTATACATAAGCAAGTCCATGCGACCCAGTCGTGCATTTTATTTTAAATTGCTATAATTGCACAAAATTCTTGTGATCCTTGATTTTTAAGTAAAAGTGAAGTGCAATGATTTCTGCAATGTTCCAAAAACGTGGTTCATGTTTTAGTTTAAGGCACCCGTTTATTATAAATTAAAGGCTAATGAAGGCATTGGTCGCATTCACAAAGCTAGTGGCTACGTAGTCAAGGGATTCTGATTGGCTAAATCTAACTACAAAAGTAGTTGAAATTTCCCCTAAAACGTAGTGTAAAAAATTCGGCTACAAAGTTAGTGGAGAATGATTTTGACGTTTCACAATCAGCTGCTCGGCAAAGTAACACGAATTCAAAATGGAATATATTGTTCAATATTTAAATACACAAAAGATAAGTTAAAGTTATCAAATCAAAAATGTTTCTTATTTTATATATTTGCATTTGTCAATAATATGACAGTTCCAGATTGACTAGCTTTGCAGTGTAGTTTTGCATTCACAAAGCTAGTTGAATTTTGACTACGTAGCCACTAGCTTTGTGAATGCGACCATTTCTTTTCAAATTCTGATCATTTATAAAATCGTACCCTTGTGACTTTTTAATTACACATGGTTCTTACTTTTTTGAGCATGATAAAAGGAATTTCATATTCATTCCCCGTTTGTTCTCTTATTAACGAATTTAGGGTTACTTTTTTCAATTACTTCTGCTTCAATTATAGTGATAAAATTATGACCCGACAAGGAATCGTTCTTACCATTGACACTTATATGATTTATTTTAAAACGTTTTATTACGAAAAAGTGAAGTGAAAGTCTGGTATTAGGTTTGAATTCGATAGCCAATAATACCAGAAAAATACAAATCATATTTTCCAGCTCGAATATTATAATAACGCGAACAATTATATTTTAAATTGTCTAGCTGTTGTAATATCTAAGAAGGAATAGAGTTGGCATGATATTTCTCAAAGATGCTTTTTGGGATTTGACCCTGTATATTACGCAACTATGTCATCAAAAGAAAAATGCAAGACTATGTTTATTAATGTTTTTATAATTTTAAAACAAATAGCTTCAGCTTAATTTTTTTGCATATGTACATAAACTTACCCAACTAGGAAATGATATGGATCTTTAGTTTAAAAAAAATACTGCAAATATAACTGTATGATGATAAATTGCATCCTACAAACAGAGAGCGAGGCATGTATCTGCCATTATTTTTCCAGAAAAGGTCGCATAAATGCCTTTGGGATTTCTTATGTACTTTAATAACGATACAAAGTCAGCAGACCATTTTGTATACAAAAACTTGAATCTTAATATCCTTTTGATTTTCCGGTCAGAGAGCTTACTGAATCTATCTAATATTCATATCTGAGGAAGGGCAATATAAATGTTGACACATGTCTTCCTAGCAAAATAAAATAATTTCTTGAGGTTCATCATCTCCATAAGTAAAGTGTTGACATTCCCTTTTGATGAGATAAAGGAAAATGTTTTTCATTCTAAAAAATAAAGCAGCTTTAAGACGAATATGTACGGTTAAATAAAAAATTCAAGTTTGTAGGTACAACTTAGTCTTTCAAAGCAATACCAACCAACTGCTCGTCCAACGAAATATTTCGCGGGAGACATGAGGACATCGCGTGGCGGCGGCGGCCGGCGGCGGCGCACAGTGGTTCGGTTTGTATGGGAGAGCGGAAAAAAGTCTGTTAAATCTGAACGGTTCAACGGATTAAAATGAAATTTGGCAAACATGTTTAGATTAGTCTTTTACATATTTGGTCAAAATTTGGTTGAAAAAAAAAAAATTATAAACAAAGTTATTGACGTTTTTCTAAAATTTGAGGGTTTTTGATTTTTGTATGGGAGAGCGGAAAAAAATTTGTAAAATCTGAACTATTGAACGAATTTTAATGAAATTGGAAACACAAGTTAAGATTAGTCTTATACATGCTTGGTCAAAATTTGGTCAAGAAAAAATTATTAGAAAAAAAGTTATTGACATTTTTCTAAAATTTGAGGGTTTTTGATTTTTGTATGGGAGAGCAGAAAAAAGTCTGTAAAATCTGAACTATAAAACGAATTTTAATGATATTTGAAACACATGTTAAGATTAGTCTTATACACGCTTGGTCAAAATTTGGTCAAGAAAAAATTATTAGAAAAAAAGTTATTGACATTTTTCTAAAATTTGAGGCTTTTGATGTTATATTTAAATAAAAGTTTTTTTTAGTAAAATCTTAACTTTTTACTTTGAACAAAATAGTATTACTTACTATGTATATTATAAAATTAAATAAATAAATAGATAAATACATACAAAAAATAAATAAAAAAACAATGAAGTAGTAATTTTATAACGCTAAAATGAGGTTTTTAGCGTCTGCGCTGATTGGAAGTATTTTCTTCTTAAAAACCTTGCACTAATGCTCAATAACTCAATACTGACTTTTTTTAATTAATCCTTTATATATATAGATTTAAGTAAGAGATTTTATTCTAATAAGTCAGGTAATAAAAAATTAAGCAATACACAACAAAAACAAAGCAATAAAACTTTAAAAATAACACCTTTTTTATTTCTACCTGCCCTACTTTTAGCAAAAAATTAAAAAAATAAAATAAATAAAATCTCTAATCCTTTTCTTTATTTTTTATTAAGCTCTATCATATAATTTAAAATATCATAAAACTATATTGCTTTTCGTGTGTTGTTTGCAAGAAAATTGAGTTCAAAGTTGAAAAAATTTTCCGGGCAGAAATAAATGGTTTCGCAAAAATCGAAATTCTCAGACCTGTGTCAATGTATTAATTTTGTTTTGTTTTTAAAATAAAGTTTGACATTTTTTCTTAAAATAATGGGCTTAACCAGTTCATTCTGACAATTAATAACGAAGAAATCAAACTTTTTGGTAAACACCACCGTCAAAACGCAGTTTTTTTAAATCCGATTCAGTGAAACATTTTTGATCATAACTTCCACATCTGCAAGTATCTGCAGCTGATTTTTTCTGTGCTTTAACATGAATGTATGGAGCATATGCTGGCATACTTACTTTCTTGGAGTCTTTTGGAGCTTTTTTTTGAAATCAAAAAGTTTAAAAAAAACGCATTTTTTCCTAGTACTAAAGCTTCAGACTACTTATAGAAGCTATCTTTTATAAATAATCAATTTTTTTTTTTTTTTTAGATAATCGAAAATAGAACAATTAAATTATTTAAGAAGATAGAGAATTTATTTAAAGGAACTTCGGAAAAAACAATCTCAAAATTTGTTGAAAATACGGTTCGCGATTTGAGTAAAATTATTTTTCAACTTTGAGGGCTTGTAAGTCAGAACATACAATATATATGTTAAAAAATACTTTTGAATCATACGCTCGGGTTATCTAAGAGTACTTAAACATAAAGTTTAAAAGGATAAATATGACTTTTTCAAAAGACTTTTTTCCGCTCTCGCACCACTGTGCGGCGTGGCACGTGTGCGGGTCATAGTGCTTCTCCTATCATAGCCCTGTCCATTTTTGTGTGTGTTTTTACATTATGCTCCCTTCTAACATCATAATATTATTTCTTTAGTCTCTCTTTTCCGGCTTACACAATGAATCAATTTTATCAAATAAAGTGTCAAAAAAAAAAGTTTATGTGTAGACTAGGCGAATTTTATTTTTCTAAATATTAATTTATAATTTGTTGAAAAACTTAACTTTTTATTTTAATAAAAATAAATTCCTTTGCTGATGACAGTACCCTTAGTTTTTCATCTTCGTTCTTAGATTCCCATCCCTGTCCTTCGGATGTGGAATATCAACGGCAGAGTGTTATAAGCTATAAGCTTATACATATATGTTATATATAAGGGGAATGATAAAACCGTGTAGAATTGAATGCTTCGAAATTGAAATTCAATGCTGTTTACTGTCCCAAAGGCGGAACTCTCCCCCAATGCCACTATCCATGGGTGGTAATTGCATCGAGGAGACTGAACATCTTTCAGTTTTAAGTACGTGCATCACAAACCATCCATTGTGGAGTGATCACATATGGGAAGTCGCCAAAAACGTTGCTAAGTGTTTAGGTTCTCTCCGTCGATGCAAGAAGTTTTGTACCCCGTCTGATCTAGCTATAAGTTATAAGGCCTATATTCATCCGAAACTCGAATACAATTCCCGTATCTGGGCAATCATTATTTTATCGCTATTTTCATATACAATGCCCTAGCGAAATAGCCAGTTGCATTCCTCCCCTCTAACAGTTCAACCGTAATTACCCGTTCTTCTACTTCTACCTGAGCGTCGAACTTGTCGAGTTGTAGAAGCTGAGTAAGGTCAATGATTCTCGGGAATTATTTCTCCAGAAGAGTCCTGAAACCAAAGGTCATTCGCCCCTCCCCTTCCCAATCCTTACCCCCTCCTACGACGGCTTTGTGCTATTATGCTGGCTAATGGCTCCTTATTCCCTGACTGTATAGTGTATCACTGTCTGTCAATACCTAGTTTCCTTCCTGAGACGCTTATGGCTTAATTGCTGTTCGTCTCTCCTTTTCGAAAACATATCATTCCCTTTAACTTCCCAATTGGGCTGGATCTAAGGTGTTATACGATGATCAGCTAGGCTGAGGGCCCAATTTCTAAAAAAAGCTCAGTCATTAACGGAGTATCCGGATACCAGGCGACCTCCGGATTAGCTAGCCTTATCTGTGTAAGCGAATATCTGCACAGATGAACCCCCCTTTACTTCGACTACTCCTTCCCAACCCGGCTGATCACCGTGGGAAGAGTAGATCAAACCCCCCCATATAAAAATAAGCGAACAGAGAACATAACACTCAAAAAACAACAAAATACATTAAAAATCTGTACTTTCAACGTCAGGACACTCTCTTCGGACGAAAAACAGGAGGAATTAAGACTAGCATTAAAAGACATAAATTGGGATATAATAGGACTAGCTGAAGTAAGATTGCTTGGACAAAGAATAATTAATAATGATAATGATATCTTCTGCTACATTGGTGAAACAAAAGGACTATACGGAGTTGGATTTCTAATTAAAAAAGAATTAAAAGACAAAATAATTAATATCCGATTCCATAATGAGAGGATATGTAGCATACAACTTAAAATTCAAAACACAAAAATGACTATAATACAAGTATATGCACCTACAGAAAAAGCTGAGGAAGAAGAAATGATAAAATTCTACGATAATCTGGAAGAAATATTCAACAACCAAAAAACAGAACTAATGTACATACGTGATAGGAGATTTTAACGCAAGACTTGGAAAAAGATTAAATGAAGAAGAAAACTCAGTTTTAGGACCTTATGGATATGGACTAAAAAATGAAAGAGGGGAGAGACTCATCAAGTGGCTGGAAGAAATGAACTTAAAATTTGGGAACTCATTCTTCAAAAAGAAAGATAGCAGAAAATGGACGTGGATCTCACCAAATAGAAAGACAAAAAATGAAATAGACCTCATACTCACAAACAAAATTGAAACTATGTTTGGCAATGCAGGCTATTTTGGTCAATTGATTTTCAATGCAAATAAAAAAACTTTATTCCATCTTTTACCCAACGTTTCGTCGCTACTCACGACTTCTTCAAGGGTTTTATTAAGATCTTTATTTAACATTATGAAAAAAAATATTTTTTTATATATTATTTTATACAATTTATCTAATTTATAAAACTTACATGTTGTTTTTTTGTTGTTGTATTTTACATTGTTTTTGTTGGTTTTGTTTTTTTAAATTTGATTTTTATTTCGTTTGAAGAAGAAAAATTAAAGAAAAATATTTAAACTATTTAATAAATTAACAATAAAAACAAGAGACTAATAAATTAAAAAGACAAACATAAATTATCACAGTGTAGTTCAGGTACTTATTGCTAATGCGTAGCTTACAATGGTGTTGTCTCGATCTTCTTGAGTGTTCATCGTTCTTCTTATTTTTTGTTGTATGCGCAAGCTTTCAAGAGTATACCTCGTCGTCATTCCTTCTCTTTGTCGAGTACTCTTACATCATCGAAATTTGGTATGTGGCCGCTATCAATTATATGTTGTGATAGCCCTGTTGATGGTTTCTTCTTTCTTATGTCCGCTTTGTGCTCCTTCATTCTTATAGGTTTTATTTTCTTTTGGATTAGGTTGTTTATTATCTATAAAATTTGGATAGTTATTCATTTGGAGAATGGTTTTGATTTTGTTTATGTTGTCATCTTTGAATTGAACGTCGCGCGTCGCTTATATCAAGTATTTTGTTTATGAAATTTGTTGCTGTGTTAATTTTTTGTGAATTAGGTTGTGTTGATAAGTAATTTATCATCCTTCCTGACGATGTAGGTTTTGAATACCAATTAAATATGATTCTATTGTTATTTCGGTGCATTTTAACGTCTAAGTAGGGTAGGCTATTGTTTTGTTCCATTTCTATTGTAAATTGTATTTTTGTGTGATAATTGTTGAGTGTATTTAGTATTGTTTCTTTATCTCTTTCTTTTATTATCGCAAATATATCGTCTACATACTTTGAAATGTGTCTAATATTTATGTTTTTTTCTTTTAATTTTTGTTTTGCATTGTCAAAAAGGTCGTCAAGTATTATATCTGCTATTGTAGGAGATAAAGGATTCCCCATAGGCATACCAAATGTTTGATTAAAAAGTTTGTTTTCATATTGGAAATAGTTATTTTCTTTTAGACAGAACTCTAACATTCTTAGGAACTGTTTTTTTGGGATGTTTGAAAATTTTTCTATTGTTGTCCAGTTTTTCATTATTATTTTTATGGCAAGGTAGGTAGGTATGTTGGTGAATAATGAGATGACGTCAAATGAAACGAGTTTATCGTCTTCTTCTAAAATTATGTCCTGTAATATTGGGTAAAAGATGGAATAAAGTTTTTTTATTTGCATTGAAAATCAATTGACCAAAATAGCCTGCATTGCCAAACATAAATCTACAAATATTCATTAAAAAATTGGTCACATAAAACATACATATATAAAATTGAAACTATCCAAGACATTACTGCCCTTAATAATGTAAATTTTGACAGCGATCACAGACTAGTAAGAATAAAGATAAAAATAAACCATAAAACATTAAGAAGAAATCGACAAATCTATTACATCCCTAAAATAATACCAGAACAAAAATTTATCAACTACAACGAAACAATAAAGACAAAGATCAACCAACTTTTAGAACCATCAAATAACCTTTGTATATATAATCTTCACTTCATATACAAAGAAATAACGACCTTCAAAATACATATGACAAGTTAGAAAATATCATAAAGACTACAGCAAAAATCTCAATAACGAACATTAAGACTTCCAAAGAAAAAATATCAGACGAAACCAAAGCCCTTATATCAAGAAGAGAACATTTAAGGATTTAAGAACAAAAACACAACTACTCAACCAAGAAAAAACAGAACTAAGTGAACTCAGGAAAACAATAAAATCTAAAATAACGAATGATATTCGTGCATATAATGAAAAAATTATAAAAGATACACTAAGACAAACAAAATCAATAAACAAAGCAAAACGATATTTGAATAATAAAAAAGAATGGATAGTAAATATGAAGGATCAAAATGCAGTTAATATAACAAACCGAAGAGACATAAATGAAAACGCTACATTATTTTTGGAAAAACTGTTCACCTCGACTAAAATCAACACAAAAGAAGAAACAATAGAGAACAATGATTCAATATCGACACAAACCCATATATTCAGCAAAGAAACTATCGAAAGGACCATAGACGATCTGAAGACTGGAAACGACGGAATATCAGCGGAAATGTTAATATACGCAAAAAACTCACTATCCAACATTCTTACAAACATATTCAACGAAATCGTTCTAACAAAACAAATCCCTGAACAATGGAAAGAAACAACAATAACACTAATACATAAAAAAGGAAATAAGGACGATATCAACAACTATAGACCAATAAGTAACATTTCGGCAATTTACAAGCTGTTCTCCAAAGCACTTTACAGGACCATAAAGGACGATTTCAATAACAAACAACCAAGAGAACAGGCTGGATTTAGAGAAGGATTCTCCACAACAGACCACCTACAGACAATGAATCAGCTAATAGAAAAGTGCAACGAATTTAAACAACCTGTTTATTTTCTTTTTATTGACTTTAATAAAGCTTTTGACTCCGTTGAACATGAAATGATATGGTCCGCCCTAAGAAATCAAAACATAAACCCAGATTTAATAGAAACAGTTAAAAACATATACAAAAATAACACAGCACGAATAAAAACAGAGAAAATTGGACGAAAATTTAACGTAACAAGAGGAGTCAGACAAGGAGATCCACTTTCACCACCTCTATTTAATGCTGTCCTGGAAGACATTTTTCAAAAAACTAACTGGAAGAACTATGGAATAACGATATGTGGACAGGTCCTTAACAATTTAAGATTTGCAGACGATATAGTTCTTATTTCTACAAAATCTTTACATATTCAAAAAATGTTGACGGAACTAACTAGCTTGTGCAGAAATTATGGACTACAAATAAACAAATCAAAAACTAAAGTCATGACAAATCACACTAAAGATGATATAACTTTGGACAGATAAAAAATCGAGTACGTAGAAGATTATATATATTTGGGACAAATAAAATCATTCAAAGACCAAGAAAATAAAGAAATAAACAGACGCATCACGAACAGCTGGAGACAATTCTGGAGCCTGAAAGAAATCTTACAATTGGACCAAAGTGCAGACACAAGGAAAAATATCTTCGACTCTGCTATTCTGCCGATTCTAACTTATGGACTACAAACAATGAGCTTGACTACAAAAACACTTGACCAGCTTAGAATATGCCAAACCAAAATGGAAAGGAAAATTCTAAACATACGACCGCGAGATAGGATTAGAAATGAAGATATCCGCACAAGAACTGGAATTATAGACGTCATAAATAGAACAAGAAGACTAAAGTGGAGTTGGGCAGGACATTTATCTAGACTTCCGGATCAAAGATGGACAAAACTGACGACGAAATGGAAACCAGATAACCAGAGACCAGCAGGACGACCCAATAAAAGATGGAGTGACGATTTATCCCATTTAACAACAAATTGGTACAACGAGGCCAAAAATAGAGATACATGGGCAGCCCTGGGGGAGGCTTATGCCAATATTCGACCGACATAATAAAATTTTTGATTTCAATTTATTTATTAAACTTTAATTTATTATATTTTAATTGCAATTCAATTTTAACTTAAAAGTATATATGTATGTATGTAATATTAGATGTAATTTTATGTTAAGTAAAATCTAAATGAAAATTAAATGTAATAGGTATCAATTAATGTATATATATCAAACTTAAGGCAATAAAAAGCTTATAATAATAATAATAATAATAATAACTCGTGGGAACTAAATGAATAGCATAAAACAAAAATAAAAATAAAAATAAAAACAAAAACAAAAGCAAAAACAAAAACGTCAAACCTGGAGCTCTCGGCTGGTTTTCTCAAAGTCATGAGAAAACTCGAGGTCGTTGCAAAGGAAGATATTCCTTGCAGGCCGAGAACTCGCGCATGGATCCCGAAAGAACCCTCATGTCCAGATGGCATACGTGAAATGATCAAGATTAGCAACCCGGACCTCCCTTGTTACGACTGGAAGATCGCGAAACTGGAGGAGCCAAAGGGTCTTTATCGAAGTGCGATTATCGTAATCAATAAGGACTCTATGGCTTTTCTGGCGCGAGAAAAAAAGGAGTGATAAGATACGGTTTCGAGACAGTCACGCTCCGCATTTATAAAAAAGATGAGGTAGACGCTTCATACGAGCCTCCATAACCCTCTTCGCAAGCTGTGTCGCAAGACGTAGGGGGTCCCAGTGCTACTATCACCTTTTTTTGTGGATGATGATGTACCTGGGCCCTCTTCTGTCGCAGCACATTCTTCTTCCAAACCCTCTCCAGAAGCTGTGTCGCAAGACGTAGGCGATCCCAGTGCTATCATCACCTTCCCATCCTTGGATGTGGATGAGAAAGTAGCAGGGCCCTCATCTGTCATAGCACACTCTTCTACTGTAAATGTCAAAAGTTTATCCCTAATGGAGACCGATGACTCAATCAACAAAGTTCTCCCCAGTGAGGAAGAAGATGAACTGTTAGGTTCCTCTTCGTCCGATCTGGATGAACTGGATTTAACAGTGGTGGAGGTTGATCTGCCTATTTGTAGCCAAAATGCTGCAAATACTATACAGATTAATCTCCAACACTCTAAAAAGGCTTCGGCATCCCTTCTTCTCCGCCTGTCAAAAACTGGGGAAGATGTTGTTCTCATCCAAGAGCCCTGGATCGTGAAATCCTGGCTACTACGCGGTATATGTAACAGGAAAAAGTAACCCAAGGTCCTGCATACTAGTAAAACGTAGTCTAAATGTATTTTTACTCCCTAAATTCAGTGATAAAGACGTCACCACAGCCAGTATGGTAATAGACAAGCAAACTTGCTGGCTGGTATCAGCGTATTTGGGGCACGCCCACCAAGGCCCACTGCCTGGTACCATTATGGAGAAGACGGTCGCTGAATCAACAAGGCGTAAAACCAACCTAATTATCGGCTGCGACGCTAATGCGCACCATACTTCGTGGGGTAGTACCGATATCAATGACAGAGGTGAGTCTCTTTTTGATTATATTTTAACAACTAATCTGGTAATAAGTAACGTAGGTAGTGAACCAACCTTTGTTACTAAAAATCGACAAGAAGTATTAGATATGACCCTTGTCTCGTTACACCTCTCAAATAAAATACTGAATTGGAGAGTATCAAAGGAGCACTCGTTCTCCGATCATAGATACATCCAATTCATACTTATTGAAAAGTCCCCAAATTCGACCCAATTCTGGAATTATAGGAAAACAGATTGGCCAAAATATAGTGCGACTCTGAAAAGTCTGATTAAACCAGAACTTTCTGATCCGCCCTTGTGCGCTCTTGAACTTGATCAAAAAGTCGATGAGCTTACAGCAGCCCTCAATAAAGCCATGGAAACTGCCTGCTCCCTCACTACAGTGCGGGGAAAGAAGAACCCATATTGGTGGGCTGCTGAACTGGAAATATTCAGGAAAGGTTGTAGAAGGCTTTTCAATCGATCAAAAAAGACTAGACATCCCCAATATTGGGACTCCTATAAAGAATCCCTCAAAAAGTATAAACAAAAATTGAGAATAGCCAAAAGATCCTCATGGAGATCCTTCTGTAGCTCAATAGAAGAATCCTCGGAGGCATCAAGGATAAGGAAGATTCTCTCGACAAATCCAACAATGCCTAGTTGTCTTAAAAACTCAGATGGTACATGTAACATGGAATGGTAAGAACTATCGAATACTCCCTAGAGCAAAAGGAATGTACTATGGTGACCTTCCTGGATATTGAGGGCGCTTTCAACAACGTTGACACATCCGCTATCACTTCTGCTAAAAAGCAGGATCATCAACTCTAAAACGGGGGATTTTTGTACGAAAAGGTCTGTCGGTAGAGGCACTCCGCAAGATGGTGTGGAACATAGTGCTTAACGAACTACTAATATCCCTTGAGAATGAAGGCTACAGAGTGGTTGTGAATGCAGATGATGTTGCTATTACTGTCATAGGAGAAAATCCTAATACACTGAGAGACCTCCTCCAAAACGCACTCAATATGCTCACTAGATGGGCAGATCACTGCAGACTTAGTATTAATCCTCAAAAAACAGACCTCGTCCTTTTTACACGGAAATACAAGATCCCAGTAATTGTACCTCCTTGAATAAAAGGTGTACCACTAATTTTTACCAATGAAGCCAAATATCTTGGTCTGATATTGGACAAAAAATTAAGTTGGAAATCTAGTATTCAAGAAAGAGTTAAAAAAGCTACAGTACCTCTTTTCCTTTGCAAGAAAGTCATAGGAAGCAAATGGGGTTTTCAACCTCGCATAGCCTTTTGGCTATACACATCGGTCATCCGACCAATACTTATGTACGGGGTTGCAGTATGGTGGACTGCACTGGAGAAAATCACATACTACGAAAAACTCAGCAGAGTCCAACGCACTGCATGTCTCTGCATAAGCGGGGCATTGAGAACCACACCCTCAGCAGCGTTAGAAACTCTCCTCCATCTGACACCCCTCGAAATCTTCAACAAACAAGTGGAAGCGAGTACAGCTATAAGACTCAACACCTCATCTCAATGGACCAACAACAATGTGGGGCACTCGATCATTTTTAACCTCTTTGCTTCTATACCAAAGTACATAGACTACACTATTCCTAAACCCCAATTTGGAAAAAACTTCCAGGTATCCATTCCATCCAGAGATGAATGGGAAGACAAAAAACTCGTGGATAACAAAAGCATCCATTTTTATACAGATGGATCCAAGACAAATGAGGGAGTTGGTAGTGGTATTTACTCAGAAAAGCTTAATCTAAGGATCTCATTCCGCCCCCCTAATCATTGTAGCGTCTACCCAGCGGAAATTTTAGCGATCAAAGAGGTTCTCTCCTGGCTAAGCGAAAACGTGATATCAACTTCTGATATCCGCATCTTCTCTGACAGTCAAGTCAGGCTGCTATTAAATCTCTTGGCGGTGTCTCAATCAAATCTCAAACGGCCCTCGATTTTCGATCGTCTCTTATGGAGATGGCGCAGGAATTTAACATTCATGTAGTGATCCACTACATGCGACCACTCTATTAGCCTTATTTAAATTTCCATTCCCAAGCCACCACACACGATCTTGTATAGTATCATTTTTCGTTGTCATTCGCGCAACCGATCCAAGACATTGTCACCCATAAATGTGTCATCTTCCGTAGCCCACTTAGTGAAACCTAACACCACAGCAATTAATTAATTGTCGCCAGTTTTGCTAAGTGCAGCAAAGTAAGAATGACCACTATGAGCAAGCATTGTTTCGAGTTCAAAGTACATATATAATCATATCACACTTCGGTAATTAGGCCGCTGCGCTGCCCGTGTGTATCTGGTACCTCTATGGATAAGTTGAATTTGCTTCATATTGGGCCAGTGTAAACAAAATATGATTCATCGAACTCTACATGCAATGGTTATTGGTATCAATGCGAGTTGACAAAATTGAAAATTATGATGATAAGGCATTTTTCATATGAGGTTGCGTAAAAATGCATTTCCATATGGAAAATGCTATATTATTAAGTGGTAATGGAAATTGAAACTAGTATAAATAGGCAAAGGATGAGGAGGAATAAACAGAATTTAGTTATCATTCAAACTTGAAGGTCGCAGCCAAGCATTGAGACAGCGGGCCTTTCAAGTAATAAATAAATAAAAAAAAGCAAACAAATATTTCTTTTATTTCCTAAATTCTCCCCAACAAACTCTTCCCTGAATCGTCAGGAAGTACTGTTAACTTGGGTTAATACATGGTGGCAGCGGTGGGATTCTTTTAAAAATCCCCTACCAAAAATACAAAAGGCCGTTCCTTTTGATGCGTATTGCTGGGGCTATACATCAGCAAAGCTAAAGTAGTATAAAATTTAATTGTGAAAAATCCTATGACCATAAGACCTGGCGAATTCCTTCAAGAGGACGCGGAGGCAAAATATAGGTAGTGAAAAGACCAGGTTGTAATCTGCAACTATAGGGCGTGAAGTCTGCCTGGCACAGTTTCAACATCAACAAAAGCAACAACAATAACAACATCGACAACAAAATCAACAACATTACCAAAATCAACAGCACCAGAAAATAAAATTAGCGTAAGAAATTTTAAACAATTATATTTACATATATTTTTTTTTTGGTGAACCCCATTTTCTTTTTCCTTCCCCTCTTCAAAATATTTTTCCCTCAAAATTGTCAGGACACGACGAGACCGAAAGCGTTTAGAATTTTTTTTTAAATCTTCCTTTTAACGTAATAAACGTAATAGAATCTGAAACAATGGCGTTTCAGGTCAATATAAGCGATATTTTCAATATAGTGCCCATCTTCAATGGTAACCCCAGTGAATTGAATAAATTCATCGCATGCGGGAACATCTTGTTCTCATCATGTAAGAAAGAGGAACATACAACATTCCTCGAAATAGTAAAAACTAGGCTACAAGGTCCGGCCTTCGAACTAATACAGTTCAACTCTTTTACAAAGTGGGGTGACTTAGTTGCTAAACTAGAGGACGAGTATAAGGAAACCAAAACTCGTTCTGTAGCCCAGAATGAACTTTTGGTAGCTCAGCAAAATGCCAGAGAATCAGTTAAGGAGTTTGGAGACAAAATCTCAAAACTTTTAACCTCTCTTAACTCAGCAACATTCTCAGGTACTAGTGACGCATCCATCAGGGCGTATCTGGTCGATGAGAACGAAAAACTGGCTATCCAGACATTTGAAGATGGTCTCTCGAATCAAAATTTACGTTTGATGGTTCAAGCTCGCGGGGAAACTAGTTTGAAAAGGATAATAACGTTCGCAGAAAACCATGCTGCAAGAATAGATAGGCAGATGCGTGCCTATAGGAATAAACCCCCTTTACAACAGAATTCACCCTCAAACTTTTCTTCCCGACCAACCTGTCAAATTTGCGGGATATTGGGACACTCTGCCCAAACCTGTTACCAAAACAAGACTCTACCCAAATTTACCCCAAAAACAGAAATTGTTAAATGCAATTATTGCAACAAAAACTATCATACGGAAAGCGAGTGTAGACTTCGAAAACTACACTCACAAACAAACCAAGTGAACCCGCATAACCCTTTTAAAACCGAAAGAAACAATGGTGACCAACGACAGGTGAACTTCCACCACGTAATGCCCGAAAGCCAATTTTTTTATAATACGGGAAACGAGAATTGTCGGGTCGAAGAGATCGGCTATCCTTCCCGACAACAAGTTCAGGCCGACATACACGAAACTCAAGAGTAACGGCAAGCATAATTATCGAATTGCTTCCTTACAATGACTTGACCATAATAAGAATTCCATTCACAGACGGTAAGAATAGAAGTCTTGTTATTGACACTGGTTCTGAAATAAGCATAATTAAAACACCTACGATCAAACCCATAAAAAACAATAAAAATAACATAACAATTTCAACCATGGGCGGTCATAAGGTAATGAGTACCAGTGTTGTGAATGAGACTCTATTGGTCGGCTGTGATGATGATAAAATTATAATTAACCACCCCTTTCACATTCTAGATGTAAGTACCGACATGAATTTTGACGGCATCATAGGAAACGATTTTCTAAAAAAATATTCATGCGTAGTTAACCATGATGAAAATTTTATGAAGATTTTTCCCTTCATTGGTGACCAATCTACCGCTACGATAAATAGTTTTGGGAAGGTACTGAGTACTATTCCTCATCATAAAGCTAATGTATCAAAAGCAAATATAGAAATACATTCGGTACCCAAATCTGTTATATTTAATGGAACTACAAATTTGAACAAAGATTACTCAACTCAAGCCAAAACTCACCTTCAAGAAGATTGCACAACTGAAGGGTCTAACCATACTGGCTCTAACTCCTCTCAATATCATACAGACAATATTGTAGGAGGTACAGAAAAAGCATGGGAATCGTTGAATGATACCGCCTGCCTTCGGGCTTGCCTACGGGTCGGATCAGGAGATTCATCAAAACAAGACTATGACAAAGTTGTTAGCAAACCACTTCCTAAGGAAAAAGTTATAAATACAAAAATTAAAAATAAGCCTATGGTAACACAAACCATAGCACAAACTTATATAAACCCAGCAGGTAGTAAGACTGAGATAATAGAAATCTCAGCAGAAAGTAAGACTGGGATAACAAAAAATAAATACATAACACTCGAACAACGTAGTCAGCAAATGATAGAAATTCCATTTAATTCCAATAAATCACGGGATATAGTAATTGAGAAAAAAGAAATAATCCCAGGGGTATATGTAGGTGAAACTATAGTTAAACCTGAAAAAAATAAAATAAAAGTATTATTTATGAACACTTTAGAAGAAAAAAAAAACATTAATCCGAATGACTTAAATTTAAAATGGGATACTTTAGACAATTATAATATTATTTCAGCTGATAGTCATAAAGATCGTTTACAGAAAAGGCTATCAGATTTACAAACAATTATAAAACTGGACCATTGCAATCAAGAGGAACAAAAATCAATATCGAACATCTGTAGAGAATTCAATGATTTGTTCTTCCTCAAAGGTGATCACCTTACCTACACCAATGCAATGGAACATAAAATAATAACTAACGACAGTAGGCCCCCATTATTCCTAAAACCATATAGACTTCCCGAAAGTCAGAAGCAAGAAATTCACAAGCAGGTAAACGAAATGCTTAATGATTCAATCATACAACCTAGCTTCAGTCCCTGGAACTCACCTCTCCTCTTAGTTCCGAAAAAATCTGGTTACGATGGCGAAAAAAAATGGAGAATAGTCGTAGACTTCAGAAAACTAAATGAGCAAACACTCGGAGATGCATACCCATTGCCGAATATCACAGACATTTTCGACCAACTAGGTCAGGCAAAATATTTCAGTACACTTGATTTAGCTAAAGGGTTTCACCAAATATTGGTAGCCGACGCTGATAAAGAAAAAACCGCGTTCAGCACACCATTTGGTCACTACGAATATAACCGTATGCCATTTGGTTTGAAAAACGCCCCTGCTACGTTTCAACGCCTCATGAATAATGTTCTCATGGGACTGCAGGGTATTGAATGTTTTGTTTATGTAGATGACATCGTTATCTATGGGTATGATCTTGATAGCCACAACAGAAAGCTCGTTAACATTCTGAAACGTCTAAGAACGCATAATTTGAAACTCCAACCAGAGAAGTGTAACTTTCTTAAAAAAGAACTAATTTACTTGGGGCATATTATTTCAGAAGAAGGAATTAAGCCTGATCCCGAAAAAATCAAGGCAGTTAGAACATTCCCTGTGCCCAAAAAGCCAAAAGATGTAAAATCATTTTTAGGTTTCGTGGGATACTATCGAAAGTTCATTCCCGACTTTGCAAATTTATCCAAACCAATGACAAAACTTTTACGAAAAGACGCTATCTTTAAATGGGATGCCTTCTGCGACGAATCTTTCAGAAGTTTAAAACAAAAAATTATTGAACCTCCAATACTCTCTTATCCTGATTTTACGGCAGAATTCATTGTAACTACCGACGCTAGTGATGTAGCATTGGGTGCGGTTCTTTCTCAAGGACCGATTGGACAAGATAAACCAATTTCATTCATAAGTCGAACCCTCAATGATCAAGAAATAAAATACACAACGTCGGAAAAGGAGTTGTTAGCAATTGTTTATGCGCTAAAGCAGTTTCGACCATATATCTATGGACGAAAGTTCACTATTTACACAGACCATAACAATTTACTATGGTTAATTGGACAAAAGAATCCCACATCCAGATTGTTACGATGGCGCATCTTGATGGAAGAATACGACTTCAATATTATTCACAAACAAGGTAAATGTAATGTTATCGCAGACGCTCTCAGTAGGGTAAAAATTGACAATGACAGTAAGGTACTCGTGACAACCCGCAATCAAGCTAGAAATCAAGTAAGCCAAGTTAATATACAAGATGATGAGGTAGATAATATAGAAGTCTTGTCAACCTTCACTCTTCTAGAGGATAATGGATCAATTTTTGAAACCAAAACAACTAAAATTAAAGTTATAATAATACCAATAATAGAATCAATAGACGAAGAATTTTTACAAAATAAATGCCCAAATTTTATTAAACCAGATATAGGAGAATTTTCCACATTTCCACATAATAAAGAAACATTCTTTATAACCACTTTACCCATCCCAATCAGAACCGACAAAGATATTGAAATAATTAAAACATGTCTCACTTCGATTAGCGATCTTAATACTGATGAACAGTCTATCGGATTTGCGTTACCCCAAATGGACAATGAATCCAAGATAAAATTAAAAACAATTTTAACAAATACTTTTCAAAATCAAAACAAGGTCGTTTACGTTTTTACCAATAAAAAGATATTTTTAGATAATATCGAGTCTATAAAAACTGTACTTTATGAATTCCATGACTCCCCCCCGCGGGGGCCACCAAGGCATAACGAGGACTTTAAAGAAAATCAAGAAACAATATTTCTGGCCAACAATGAACAATGATATAAAAAACTATATACTCCAATGCAAATCCTGTCAGACAAACAAGTTAATACAGAATCCCCGAATTCCCATGAAGATCACCACAACAAGCTCAACTCCGTTCGAAAGAATAGCTTTAGATATTGTAGGACCACTTCCCATTAGTTATGAAAACCATAAATATCTCCTTACCTACCAAGATGACCTGACCAAATATACTGAGGCTATACCTCTGGAAAATGCAGAAGCCTCTACAGTAGCTAGGGAGTTTGTCGAAAAAATCTTATGTCGCTTTGGATTTCCTGAGGCACTCCTTACGGATCAGGGGACGAACTTTCTTAGCCAATTGTTCAAGGAAGTTTGCAAACTTCTTAAAATAAAAAAAATTCAAACTACCGCGTACCACCCTCAAACTAATGGAGCTCTTGAACGTAGTCACCGCACATTAGTAGAATACCTAAGGCATTACGTTAATCGTGATCCTCTTTCATGGAATACCTGGATTCCATACGCTATTTTTGTCTTTAACACGACTCCCCATAGCAGCACTGGCTATACACCTCATGAGTTATTGTACGGTTATCCAGCTAGGATTCCTACTATTCTTGGAAAAAATCCCCAAGTGACTTATAACTACGAAAATTATTCGAATGAACTAAAGTCTCGATTACAACACGGATACCATATTGCTAAGGAAACTTTAAAAGGTAATAAAGAAAAATCAAAAACATATTACGACAAACATTCAAAGCAAAAGACATTTAATGTAGGAAACAGAGTTCTAATAAAAAACCATGCTAGAAAGAACAAATTTTCCTCACTTTGGGAAGGTCCCCATGAGGTATGTAGAATAATTTCCGACGAAACGACTGAGATAAAAATACGAAATCGAAATAAGGTTATCCATAACAATGATCTCAAACTCTTTTCTGATTAAATAACTATCCCCTATCCCATAAGTACACAGTCACACAGATCCAAGCAAAACTCTCTGAGATAAATGGACAATCCTTTTTTTTTTTTTTTTTTTTTTTTTTTTTTTTTTTTAGAACATGAAGTTCACAATTCTCCTTCTTGGACTTCTGAGTACCGCATATGCAAACCTAATTATCACCCAAATCGAACAAAAGGCTGGTATTTACTTCGAGGTAATCGGACCCGTTGAATTATATACACATGAGTGGAAACTTGTTGTGTACTACAATTTGGAACATTTAACAAAAGCACTAGAGGAAGCAGCAAAAATAATCACCGAAATCAGTGGTATATGCGAACAGCTTAAAAATAAGGAACAGTTTCAAATAATATGTGTCGTAGCGTTATCCGAAATGAGTCACTTGATGACAGACATTCAGATAAAATACAGTCTTGTAAACCCACACTATAGAAAAAAAAGATCACTATTTAATGCCGTAGGGATTCTAAGCAAATCACTTTTCGGTACCTTAAACGAAGATGATGCAAATTTTTATACTGGAGAAATCAAGAAAATTAGGGAAAATGAAAACCATGTAATATCTCTCGTCAAAAAACAAACTCTCATACTCGAAACAACCAAAAATGTATTTAGTAAGTCAGAAGCGACTATTCAAAACCAAATGTTGATAATCAATTCAAAATTAGAAAATACAAAAAAAATGATAGATAGACTCATTAATACAACAAACATTGTTGCCTTCACTGAACTCGAATCCCTAACTTCCTTATTGACTCTCATTATTATAAGATATCTTAACACACTAGACGACATACTCGATTTAGTTACAGATGTAACTCATGGAAAACCTCACCCATCCATTATAACCCCCGAACAATTTAGAGACGTATTAGCAAAAATAAAGCAAGAACTTCCATTAAACACAAAATTACCCAATACCCCAATAGATAATAACATTATATCTTTTTATAAAATCTGTACTACCAAAGTAGCTATTCATGACGACAAAATAGTATACGAAATCAAAATACCCCTTCCATTTGTTGAAAAATACATCTTATACAAAAGTATTCCTTTGCCAACCATACATAAAAATAACTTCGTGTTCATACACCCAACCTCCCAATACATTTTTCTCGATTACAACAAAGAAAATTACTGTCAACTAAATACAGCGGAGTTATCTCTCTGCAAGTCCCAAAATGATAAATTCATATGTCCCCTTACACATCCATTATTGAGTACTAAATCAGGAAACCCACAATGTGAAATCGAATTACTAAACAGAATATCAGTTATTCCCAACTCATGCGAAATAAGACAATCCAACCATTCAACAGTATGGATCCAACTATCACAAAAGAATAAGTGGATTTTCTCAACTTTAAATAACTATTATATTGACGAAATATGTGACGACAACATAACCTCATATAATTTGTACGGCACAGCCACAATAGAAATTGTAGGGCATTGTTACCTTAAGAACAAAGACATGACAATACACACATTTAACGAAAATTCTACAACAATTAACAAATTTTACATTCCCCCGATAAACATTTCAAAACTGCTTATAAATAATACTTCAAGTTTCCCAAACTACCCCGACAATTTAGCCATTATTCGATTCTCTAGCCATGAAGACTTAAAATTAGTATCTGAACAAATAAGCGAGTTAAAAGCAGACGAAGCAAAACCATTGACTAATCTAAGTGAACATCACGTTCATCATTATATACTTATCTACACGGTTATAATTATAGTTTTAGTATTGAGTTGCTTCAGAAGATACCAAACTTACAAAGTGAAAAATGAACCAAAACCCATTGTTTCGGATATTAAATTAAAAAGAAATCAAATCAAAGAAAACGACAAAATACAAACTGAAATACAACTCCATGACAAAAGCTCCCAACAATCCTCATCTAAAGATACCATAGTAGAAACAGATTCAAAACCTGAACCCTCTCCAAAATTTGTCTTACGCCAATATCCAAAGTAACCAATAAACTATATTAAAATATATGATTGTTAAAATTGAAAAAAAAAAAACACACACACATTAATAATAAAAAAAAAAAAAAAAACCCCTTTTACAAAAATAATATAAAAACAAAAACAAAAAAAAAATATATGTTTAAAATTTTAATAAAAACCTTATATTAAAAAATTGTGCTTACAATCAAAAAAAAAAAAAAATGCTATACTATAATTTATAAATAAAATCTTTTATAATAATCTATAAAAAAGAAAAAAAAAAATGTTTAAATGTTTAATATAAAAATTTTTAAAAATAAATATTTTATAAGGTACTATATTTTCAAATTTAAAATGTCAAAAAAAACAAATAATCAAAAAAAAAAAAAAAAAAAAAAAAAAAAAAGGCTTACAAAAATTATAAAACAAACACTTCAATACTATTAATTCCTTATTTTATACTATTTTTATAAAATTTCTTAAAACTAGACAAATATTATTTTAATCATATCAAAATTATATCAAAAATGTAACCTTTTCATCCTTTCGCAACTTTACAGAAAATTAACCTCTTCAAGATATAATTTTCTTTCTTCAAGGGGAGCGGGATGTAGTGATCCACTACATGCGACCACTCTATTAGCCTTATTTAAATTTCCATTCCCAAGCCACCACACACGATCTTGTATAGTATCATTTTTCGTTGTCATTCGCGCAACCGATCCAAGACATTGTCACCCATAAATGTGTCATCTTCCGTAGCCCACTTAGTGAAACCTAACACCACAGCAATTAATTAATTGTCGCCAGTTTTGCTAAGTGCAGCAAAGTAAGAATGACCACTATGAGCAAGCATTGTTTCGAGTTCAAAGTACATATATAATCATATCACACTTCGGTAATTAGGCCGCTGCGCTGCCCGTGTGTATCTGGTACCTCTATGGATAAGTTGAATTTGCTTCATATTGGGCCAGTGTAAACAAAATATGATTAATCGAACTCTACATGCAATGGTTATTGGTATCAATGCGAGTTGACAAAATTGAAAATTATGATGATAAGGCATTTTTCATATGAGGTTGCGTAAAAATGCATTTCCATATGGAAAATGCTATATTATTAAGTGGTAATGGAAATTGAAACTAGTATAAATAGGCAAAGGATGAGGAGGAATAAACAGAATTTAGTTATCATTCAAACTTGAAGGTCGCAGCCAAGCATTGAGACAGCGGGCCTTTCAAGTAATAAATAAATAAAAAAAAGCAAACAAATATTTCTTTTATTTCCTAAATTCTCCCCAACAAACTCTTCCCTGAATCGTCAGGAAGTGCTGTTAACTTGGGTTAATACATTCACCTCTGTTGGGTGCCGGGCCACAGAGACATCACAGGAAATTGTAGAGCCGATGAACTCGCTAAAAATGGAGCCGTCATGTCTATTTCACCTAAAAGGGATAAGATAGTTATACCGATAACTACATGTACACTTCTGCTAAAAGGAACAGCTTTTGCGATATCAAACTCTAGGTGGCACAATTTACCAACATGCGAAGCCACAAAACTCATATGGCCTTCACTGGACCTAAAGCGTTCTAAAGACTTGTTATCTCAAAGCAGACTTCATATTAACTCCCTAATAGGTGTCCTTACGGGACACTGTCTTATAGGCAGACACGCAATACGACTTGGTGTAGCCTCAAATGACTTCTGCTGGAGCTGTATGGACGAGGAAGAAGAGGAAACAATCTCTCATCTTCTCTGCACTTGCCCTGCTCTCTCACTAAGACGCAAACTTCATCTGGGAGACTATTCTTTTGATAATCCCAGTGAACTAGCTAAAAAGGATATCAAATATCTTCTTCGCTTTATAAGAAGCTCAAAATGGTTCGACTAGTAAGAAGTAATTCTCTAGATTCATGTGGTATATCAATGGGCCTTTTCTTTTGGCCTAAGTGCGTGGATTCTGTTTCCGCAGCCACTTTAACCTAACCTAACCTAACCCGTTCTTCTAGGAATGCACGCCAGTTTACCCTTGAGCCCTGTCCTGTTCTCCGTTCCTAATTGCTCGCTCTGTGTTCAATCATTTAAAGGGTATTCATATCCCCTTGAGTGCGCGCACAATATATTAAAAAAAAAATATAATACTCTGAAAATAATATATCAAAAGAATTTGCTAGTTTTGTATAATTTTCTTGTAATTTTGAAACAAATTTTGGTTGAGGGAGTAACCACGGGTACGCTAGTTATATCCTATACTAATATTATAAATGTGAAATCAGTTTGCTTGTTCGTCCGTCCTTCACGTCACAACGGAAAAATATTATGACAAATTTTAAGAGGTAGTTCCGAGGACGGAGAGTGTTTTGAAATACTATTTACCGCGTTAAAATATTTTATTCCTTGTTAATTTGAACAGTTCCGCCGGTAACAGTTTAAAGGCCTTAAGCATCTTGCACATGAGCTTCGAACTGCGAACTGTGGATGTTCGCATATTTTGACTTTTCTTTCACATGAGCTTTATTTCTATTCGCAGACAGCGACGAATTGTCAACCCTTTTCTCCATATTTTTCTCAGCCATGATCTTTCAGACAAAAACAAAACAAGAGTGGTATAATTTTGAGGTTAAGTTGAGCGCGAACAAATTCGTTGCAGTGTGGATGGTATGTGGAACGCGAATAGAGTTTGACAGTTCGTAGCAACCACACTGCAATTCGTTACTAACAAATTGTTTTTACAAAATTGTCTTGTTTGAGAGAACAAAATGCAAATTTTATTATCCTAATATTATTGTCAATTGGTTTCTTATAGTTTAAATGTGTTTTTGTTTGGAATTGCCTTTTTGAAATGTGTAAAATCACGTTTGTTCGTCCATTCGCAGTTCGCAGTTCGTAGCTCATGTGCAAGATGCTTTACACATGAGAGCGAACAACGAATGAACGAATGGACGAAAAAACGTGATTTTACACATTTCAAAAAGTCAATTTTAAACAAAAACACATTTAAATTATAAGAAACCAATTGGCACTTATGTTATGATAATAAAATTTGCATTTTGTTCTATAAAACAAGAGAATTTTGTAAAAATAATTTGGTAGTAACGAATCGCAGTGTGGTTGCTACGAACTGTCAAACTCTATTCGCGTTCCACATAACATCCACACTGCAACGAATAAATTGTTCGCGCGCAACTTGACCTCAAAGTTATACCACTTTTGTTTTGCTTTTTGTGTGAAAGGTCATGGCTGAGGAAAATATGGAGAAAAGGGTGATTATTATTACACAATAACATTATAACAATGATTGATTACACAATACAATTTTTAAATATTATGAATATTGATTCTAGGAATCAAAAAAAAAGCAAAAAAAAAAGTCTGAATCGGACGCAGACAAATTTTTGGCGGTGTTGAGTGAGATGAACGAACCCGAGTCTCACCCGCTGGAGAAATTCTTTCTTTCTCTTGCGCAATGTGCAAGGAGCCGCTAAAAACATTCCAATTTGGAAATGCGGACTCTGCAATTATTCCATCAAATAGAATTTGAGGAGGAATAATGATTTTTGTGCTATTTTTTTGTGTTATTTCTTTTTTTATTATTATTATTTTGTTATTTATGGTTAGGTTAAGTTCTTGTGATATGAAATGTAAATGTATTATTTTTTGTATTATTCTGTATTATGTAAGTTTAGTTTAAATATTTATGAAATGAAATGTAGACAAAAAGACTGAATAAAAGTTCCTAAAATTCTTGAATTATTTTTTTTATTTTTTAATTAAAATATCTTAAAATATAATAAATATATTTCCATAATATACATACATACATATCAAAAATTGAGTTTATATCATTTTATATTGAAATTTGAAAGTCTAGATCCCCTTCATTTACACACCAATCGGCAAATTGGCTTCGCACATCGTATCCACTGGAAGCCGAAACTAATGATTCGTCCCTGTCGACTTGTGTTGCTGCGGAAGTTGTTGTTTCACGTGGGGTTGCGCTTTCAAGGATGTCCATGCGTAATAGATTGTGCAAAATGGCTTCAATAAAATTCTCCAGGTATGAGCCATGATACCAAAAGCGTTCTCAACAACTCTTATCGCCCTCGATAACCTACATACATAAAATTAAAAAAATTAATTAGGACGTCGAGTCTAGGAACAATATTTTTTTTTTAAATAACCGTACCTATAATTGAAAATCCTTTCTTTTACCGACAGTTTGTGGCCCGAATAAGGCCGAAGATTTGTTGACTTTAATGCAAAGTCTTCATCCCCAATTAAAACAAATGGATTTTTGTTTGTTGTTCCAGGAAGTGGTGCATCTTCCGGCAGGTTAAGGTGTTCAGGATTCTTAAGCCATGCACTCCAATTTGAAAAAAAAAACGGTAGAATCAGCATTGCTGCCATACTCACCTATATCGACCATAATAAACCGATATCTTGCATCCACAGCCGTCATGAGATTGTAGGAGAAACTTTTCTTATAATTAAAATATAAACTTCCACTATTTTTAGGAGCAAATGTTAGGACATGTTTCCCATCGGGGAGAGTACGATAACTATGGCGACAAAGTTTAATGATGGATTTGTATAGAACAGTTAAAAACAAGCATTTTTTACTATAAGAGGGGGGGTCTATCTCCCCCCGTTTAGGCGGTAGGGGCAATTTAAAAAAATATGTACATTAAACGGAAAAAAAATAATTAAAAAATAACGGTAATACTTACAATTAAGTATTATACCTTTTTTTTAAAGCCAACATTTTTGTCTATTAGCTTGTTTTTAAATCAAGTCAAAACTATGCATAGTTTTTGAAAAAAATTGTTTTAAACTAAAAATGTATGCAAAAAAATTAAAAAAAAGGTTTAAAGTGTAGTTTTTCAAAACTTTCAAATTATCTACTGTTTTTTTTTTTGAATTCATTGCTTTTATTTGTTTTTGATCAAAAACTGAAAACTAGATGACTTTATGTTTTCTAGTTCTTGAGAAAATTGAAAATTACAAAAAAAAATATTTTAATTAAATTACTTTTTCCTTGCTTAAGTATTAACGTAGTCTTATTTTGATAGTAATAATCGAATATGGATTAAGATACACCTAGGGTAAATTAATTTTTCTTAAATCCAGCTTATTTAAATGCAAAAGAAACTTTGCATGCACCCCATCTTGCACCCATCGAACCTTGCCCCCTCCCCACCTTGCACGCACTCCAACTTGCACCCACCCCAAATCCTATAGTGTTCCCAAGCAGGGGGGTTGCAGGGGGGCAGCATGCCCCCCTTACAGATCCCACTGTTGCATACACCCAAACTCGCACACACCTTAATGTTGCATACACCCAAACTCGCACCTACCATTGTTACTATCAAGCAAAAAAAAAGAATTAAATTAAAATAGTAGTTGTGGTTATTTTCAATTTTCTCAAAAACTAAAAGACATAAAATCATCTAGTTTTCAGTTTTTGATCAAAAACAAATAAGATCAATAAATTCTGAAATAAAAACAATGGTAGATAATATTGAAATATTGAAATTTTTAACTTTTTTTTACTCAAATTTTGAGTTTAAAATTAAATTTTTCAAAAACTACGCATAGTTTTGACTTAAATTAAAAACTGGCTAATAAAACAGAATGTTGGCTTTAAAAAAATGTATAAAACTTAATTGTAAGTATCACCGTTATTTTTTAATTATTTTTTTCCATTTTAAATAATAATTTTTTTAAATTGCCCCTACCGCCTAAACGGGGTGAGATAGACCCCCCTCCCATAGTAAAAAATGCTTGTATTAAGCCCCTCTACCAAAAACCGTTATTATATCTTGGCGCCAAAGTTATCGTACTCGTGCCTTCCCATCTATTGCGCCAAGCAATTGGAAAAATTCAATATTTTAGAAAATCGTTGGATATTTTAAGCCAATCAGCAATAGTTCGTCTCCTGGGAATTGCTTTTTCAAGAAATTTTAGAATAATTGCATCTATAGTTTTGTTGAAGACACATCTTATGGTTGATACTCCCATCCTTAACCTAAATCCCAAATCGAAAAAACTCGTGCCGGTAGCTAAATTTTGGTACAGTTAATTTTTTTTCCCAGCATAGCTACTTATATTTAATCTTACATACCTCAAAGTTATGACCAACTTCTCTTTAGAAGAAATTAAATCTTTCCTAAAGGCCAAGTGGTTTGGTTTTAGTTCCTCTTTAATCAAATCAAGAATCTATGGACATGCGAAAATATTGGTGGAACCGTCCAGGATAATTTTCAAGCTGGTTAACTAGCAAAAAAATTCTCCTTTTTTGTGACGATCCATATTGAGTGGATGCACTTGTATATATTTTCTTTTTTTAAATATTTATAAATCATAAAACTTCTCAGAAGCCACTTTTTTCGAAACAAATTAAGTTTTGTTTTTAACACTCTCATCATTTTTGACAATTCTTTCGAGTTAACAAGCACAGGGATGTGTTGAAAATAAATTTTCTCGGAGTACACATCCCTGGGTCAAATTGACAATTCGTCGCTGTCTGCGAATTGTAATAAAAGCTCATGTGAAAGAAAAGTCATAATATGCGAACATCCACAGTTCGCAGTCCGTAGCTCATGTGCAAGATGCTTTAAGGGCCTTGCACATGACGGCGAACAACGAATGAACGAATGGACAAACAAACGTGATTTTACACTTTTAAGAAAGTCAATTTCAAACAAAAACACATTTAAATTATAAGAAACCAATTGGCACTAATGTTGGGATAATAAAATTTGCATTTTGTTCTCTAAAACAAGAAAATTTTGTAAAAACAATTTGGTAGTAACGAAATGCAGTGTGGTTGCTAGATTTACCCAGTTTACAAGGAGAATTGAATCGGAATTGAATTAGGATTTAGGGCCGTATATACCTGGATCGGTTCGAAATACTCGATCCGATCTCACAAAACGAGGTGAATCGAATCAAAAATTGTTTTGTATACCTTAATCAGGAAATCGAGTTATTGGTGTGTGAGGTTTTGCTTGTGGCGTGTGTCATGTTTTATCTTTCTCGTTTGTTTTTAGATGAGTTTATTTTGGTGCGCGTTTTTGTGTTTTAAGCATTATTTTATTTGAGTTTTAAAACAAATTTTGTAGTTTTAAAACTCAAATAAAATAATGCTTAAAACACAAAGATAGAGGTTACTCACAACCAGGGCCGGCCCCAGCCAAACTTGCGCCCTGTGCAAGATTTGTAGAAAGCGCCCCTTTTTTGTATTTTTTTACACATAAACTGATACACAAGCATAAGCCTTTCCCAGATTACCCAGGAGGTAGACTTTCAATGCGTTTTTTTTATTGAGGTATCCCCAGCGAAGAAATGAGCAGGGGGAAACTTTTAAACTTGGAAACTTACTTTTCTGGCCTTACATTTTGCAAATTCAGAAATGAGATCATCAAAGTCTAAAGAATTTAATAATTTCTTTTCAATGGACATTATAGATAAACCTACCAAGCTCTCTTGAGTCATGGTTGTCCTAAGATAATTTTTAATAATTTTAAGTTTAGAAAAACTACGTTCTCCTGAAGCTACCGTGACCGGGATTGTGTTAAGTATTTGGAGAGCAATTACTAAATTCGGAGCAAAATCTTCAAGGTTCGAACTAAAAATAAAATTTAACACATCTAAACTTGAGCTTTGTGGTGTAACAAGCTGGGATATCACGGTTAACTCTTGAAACAATTTTTCGCCATCTAAATCTTTAAAACTACTTTATGTTAAAACATTCTGCAAATTAAGGCATGAAGCACGTACATTTTTATTTTTTAAACATTCGCTTATGTTACTTAAAAATGAAAAATTGATACTATACGTATCAAACCTTTCAAGTATTTAAAAAAAATTCAACTTTAAATCTTTGTTTCGGGTCTAATATAGTTTCAGGACATTCATCAGCATAAAGTATTTTTCTCCGTTGAGATCGCAATGATGAAGCTACAGGAAACATATTTGGTATTTCTAGGGAACTAGCAATACGCTCGGTTAATTGAACATAACATCGTATGGGCTAGAACGTGCAGGTTTTGTATCACGCACCGTACCTCTGTATGTGAGTTCTCATCTACAAAGAAAACAACAAAAAAAATGTCTCCGAAAAAATAGAGCAGGTATAGTATAGGTTGCTGTGCTACCTTCTACTTCTACTACAAATCAAAGAGTGTTTTTTTGTTGTTTTTTTTTTTGTAGATGAGAACTCACATTCAGGTACGGTGCGTGATATAAAACCTGCACGTTCTAGCCCATACGATTCATCACAGTACTGTGATGCAAGGCAACAACTAGACGTGTTTTTTTATCGTCGTCCGATTAAATTCTCATTTTTTCGCAAAACTCGCAGTTTAAGTGCATAAAAACAAGCACATTGCTTTGTCTTAATCTTGTATATCATCTCTTCGAATCTAAACTTTTATACTTAATTTAAATTAAGCATTAGTTTTTCTTTTTGTTGTACTTTTTATTCGCGAGCAAAATATGCCACCAAAACCAAATAAGCGATGCCGTGTGCAACAACAAGACAGTGAGTGTGATTCCTCTCCGAGAGATGTTGATGCAAGCAATTCAACTGGCATTGCTGACAAACTGTGGAGCCGCATTGAAAAGAGGTTGGAGGAGTGGATGGTGACACTTAATCATTCCCTGGACGCTAAACTCAACGCTCTGGAAGATCGCCTAAATGCCCAGATTAGAGAAAATAATTTAATTTTTGAACAAAAACTGGAGAAAGCACGCCAAGATGTCAAACGGCTTGAGCAAGTCGTTGATCAGTTTGAGAGAGAGAAGGTTTGTTGTGATGCTGTAATTGTTGGTGTACCGGAGTATCCTGGGGAAAACTTGGAGACAGTTTACAAAAAAATCTGTGTGACTGTGGATATTCAGCCCCCTCACATTCAAAATATTTTTCGCGCCAAAAAGAAACAACATTCTCCCATCGACTCGAGTATCATACTGAAATTTTCGGATAAGCGTGGTAAACAACAATTCATGCAAGCTGCAGCTAACTTTCGTAAAACAAAAAAAGCTCCACTTAGCCTCTCCGAAATTGACATCGATTCGCAAAAAAGCTTTTTCATCAACGACAGTCTCACAAAAAATAATTATCAGCTCCAGCGGTACGCATTAAGACTTAAACGAAAGTCTCTTCTATCATCTGTGCACACATTCAATGGACAAGTGTTTATCCGCACTCCTAACAGCCAAGATCCAGTCATCATAAACAACATCGGAGATCTGAGGAATGCCGTCGGCTCTGACGATATAAATGATCCGAATAATGGTAGTTAATATTAATCTTTCAATGCAAGAATTTTTTTTCATTTGTTCTTCTTTTTTTATTTCTAATTTTCTTTCTCTGTCGCAAAAAGTTTTTTCTCTTTATTTATTTTTGTTGTATGTTCAAGTTGTTTCAGTTCAAATTGTTTCTTTATTATATTTCTTTAGTTTCTCTCTTTCTTGTGAAATAAATGTTTTCAATATTTTTGTTTTCGATTCCAGCCTCGGTTTAAACTTTTGTTGTCATAATGGGCAGCAACAATGATGCTGGCTTTCACAGCATAAACGAAAAAAATAGATTTTTAGTAAATACTCTTTGCAAAAGTAATAATGGTTTGCATATTTGCCACATCAATGCTCAGAGTCTTGTTAACAAATTCGATGAGTTCAAAATGATATTTGAAGATAGTTTGCTTGATATAATTTGCGTGTCTGAGACGTGGTTTTATCCAAATTTAAATAGTAGTCTCTTTTCTCTTAATGGATTTAAAAAACCTTACAGGGCTGACCGAACTCATACAACGGGAGGGGGTGTTGCAATATACGTTAAAAATTACATCCGGTCTAGCCATGTCAAATGCTCTGATGGTACCGAGGCATGTGATTATTATTTCATTGATTTATTTGATGGTGATAATAAATGCAGCATTGGTGCCATTTATATGCCACCACGAGTTGCTAGCTCTCGTCTTATTACACCAATTGTAGAAGAAATGTGTTCTCGTGTACCTAAGCTTATAGTTTGTGGAGATTTAAATATAAATCTTTTGCAACCTTCATCTAACCTATTTAAAACGTCAATGAATTCTCTGGGACTCTCATTTGTGAATAATGTTGAGCCAACTCACTTTAGGCCTGGTTGTATCCCATCACTGCTTGATGTTTTTCTTGTAAGCAATGAAAGTTTTGTTAAATGTTATAGTCAGTTATCCGTCCCTGTGTTTTCATACCATGATCTAATTTTTGTAACCTATGATTTAAATTTCGAGAGGAATTCGACACAATCATTTCAGTTTCGTGATTTTCGTAATGTCAATGTTGAATATTTATTTAGTGATTGTTCGTCCATTGATTTACGCCCAATTTTCGCTACGTCTAACGTTAATAGTCAAATTGAACACCTTAATGTCGCTATTGACTATCTTTTTAATAAACATGTTCCCTTAAAGACTCGATTTATTAAATCACGTAGCTGTCCTTGGCTTTCTCATGAAATTCTTAATGCAATTAAAGCAAGAGATGTCTCATATCGCCGGTGGAAACGTTTTGGCTGTGTAGAAATGCTTCGACTATTTAAAACATCCCGAAATCTGGTAACAAGGTTAATAAAAACAGCCAAATACAATTATTATAATAACAGGTTCAACACAGATCTTTCCTCCAAGTTCTTTTGGAAAGACGTTAAAAGTGTTGGTTTAAAAAAAGATACCTGTGTTTACGATGAGAGCATTGATTTAGAGGAACTGAATCGTAATTTCTCTACTCCTCCAACCCAACTCAACAATATGGTCTCCGGACTTTCTGAGAACGATAGAGCTGATGCATTTTCTGTGTCTGCTGTTGATGAATATCAAGTAGGAAAAGCAATTTTCTCAATAAAATCCAAATCTACTGGTCTCGACAACATTCATCCCGATTTTATAAAAATCCTTCTTCCCTTCATACTTCCTCATATAACTCACATTTTCAACACTATAATAATGACCTCAACCTATCCCACTTCCTGGAAACAATCAAAAATTATCCCTATCCCTAAACAAGGAATAAAAAAAGAATACAGACCCATAGCTATCCTTCCTTTTCTATCTAAGGTTTTTGAAAACATAATAAGCTACCAGATAAAAAGTTATATTAAACAAAAACATCTCCTTCACGCTCTGCAATCTGGTTTCCGACCTGGACATAGTTGCATTTCAGCCCTTCTTAAAGTGTCTGATGATATTAGACAGGCATTAGACAACAATTATATAACTGTGATAACTTTACTTGACTTCTCAAAAGCATTTGATTGCGTTAACTTTAATATTCTCTGTGATAAACTGACGACCTATTTTAATTTCTCTGACACAACAAAAAATCTTATTCATTCCTACTTGACCAATCGTATGCAAGCTGTATCGTGCAATGGTAAGCTGTCTTCGTTTCTTCCTGTTAGTTCTGGTGTTCCTCAAGGATCTATCCTTGGGCCTTTACTGTTCTCTATGTTCATTAACGATTTGCCATCTGTTTTATCTTACTGTCAATTTCACATCTACGCGGATGATGTGCAGTTATACATTAGTTTTCCCATTGGGATGGTTGAAGATGCTATATCTAGTATGAACATTGATTTAAGCTCAATATATGACTGGTCTAACCGCAATGGACTTAAACTTAATCCAGAGAAAACGAAAGCTATCCCTATATCCAAAAATAATCCTCACCTTCAAAACCTTCCTCGCCTCCTTTTAAATACATGCGAAATTGAATATGTCACCAATGTAAAAAACCTAGGTATAATCTTCAACAATAAACTAACATGGGACACTCATATTGATTCTATAATTGCCAAGATATATGGTTCACTTAGAGGACTATCTGTAACTAAAACAATACTCTCTACTCAAGTCAAATTGAAGCTTGTAAGATCGTTTGTACTACCCATATTATCATATGGGTGTGAGTTGTTCGCAGATCCTGATTATCATTCACTTCAAAAGTTAAACGTTGCTTTCAATGCTATTGCCCGTTACGTTTTCAATCTTCGAAGGTTTGATCACATTTCGCTTCAGGCTCGTCAACTTTTGGGTTGTAAATTGGAAGCTTTCTTCATGTATCGGTGTTGTTTGTTTCTCTTCAAATTAATTGTTAATAAGACTCCGAACTACCTATTTTCCAAACTTAATTTCTGTTCTTCAAATCGTTCCATTCTATTGCGCTCCTCAAGATATACCTGTTTGACATCACGCAGACAATTTTTCGTTTATGCTGTCAGACTGTGGAATAATGTTCCCAGTCACATGAGGTCTGGAATCGAAAACAAAAAGTTTAATGAACTTATCTTTGAATATTTTTCTAACATGAACTGAGATGACTTTTTTATTATTTATTATTTATCTTCTTCTTTTGCGACTTTGCTTTAAATTTTATTAAATTCATTTAAAAACTTTATTAAGCTTAAATTTACTTTTGTAAAATTAACTTGTAATATTTTGTTATAATTGTTATTTAATTTTGCTATAATTGCTACTCGATATAATACATTCTTGCATATCCTTGTTAATCTTTTGTAATACATCCTGTACTATTTATAAGTTATTCTTAATGTACAGCTGTTTTCTTATCAATAAATCAATCAATCAATATGAATAAGTAAAGGGTGTCCCAAAATTAACGCAAGATTTGAATTAAATAGAAAACGCCGTTTTTAGTTTTTTGATAGTTATATTTTTATTGACTCGTAAAGTACATAGGATAGGGTTATGTATGGAATAACACATCGGACAAATGGCCTCCAGGGCTTTGCATGCACATGCGCACTCTTTTGTTGAAATTTTCCATGACCATTCTGCATAAATGTGGCTGAATTTCGTTGATGCAGCGTTGAATCTCCTCCTTTAATGCACGGGTGGTTGTGGGCTTGTTGACATAGACTTGTGATTTCAAATAACCCCATAAAAAGAAGTCTAATGGTGTTAAATCACACGATCTAGGAGGCCAATTTTGATCACCGAAACGAGAGAGTACACGACCTGGAAATGTCTCATGCAGTAATTGAATTGTTTCACGGGCTGTATGACATGTGGCACCGTCTTGTAGAAACCACATATTGGACACATCAATATCATGCAATTTTGGCAGAAAGAACTGTGTAATCATGTCGCGATATCGAGCACCAGTAACAGTCACTGCTTGACCAGCATCATTTTCAAAAAAATATGGCCCAATTATGCCTCCAGCCCAAAATCCACACCATACAGTCAGTCGTTGTGGATGCATTTGTTTTTCGACAATCACATGTGGGTTCTCCGAACCCCAAATGCGGCAATTTTGGCGATTGACAAAGCCATCAAGATGAAAATGTGCTTCATCGCTTAGGATGATTTTGCTCGAAAAATCAGGGTCCATTTGTTGATGTTCAATAATCCATTGAATTAATTGAATTTTGTAAGCATGAAGACATAGATCTTTGGTGAGTATACGCTGTAGAGAGGTTCTTAAAATTTGCAATTCTTGTCCACGACGTCGAATTGAGGTTCCTGGATTGTCAGCAACACTCTCACGCACTGCTTCGACATTCACATTTGAACGGCTTGTTTTTGGACGACCAGTGTGTTTGGCGTCTCCAACGGATCCAGTCTCCATGAATTTTTCAATTAATCTCTTCACAGTTGACGAAGTTAAAACACTATTCCGACCATATTTTGTATGAAATTTTCGAACAGTAGCCGCCAAGCTTTCACTATTTTTGAAATATTCTTTAATAATGAAGACACGTTGTTCTCTCGTGTAACGCTCCATTTTTAATAACCCTATACTGTTAGCTGTCAAATTGCTTTTTTTTCAGGGTTGCCAACACTTCACTGCACAAATGGCGGCAAATTCAAATCTTGCGTTAATTTTGGGACACCCTTTATTTTGCTTTGTCATACTCTCTATGTTAATTTTGGGACTCGGTGTGCATGAAATAAATCTTGCACATATGAGGTGGCATGGAAATTTGTTGTGTTGAGATTTTTTCTTTTTTTCTCTTGTACGAACAGGGTGAAATGAGCCGTTTATTTTGAAAGTGGCATAAGTCACTTTTTTTTTAAGTCGAGATATTTAAGATATTTGTTATACCGTTAATTACCAACAATGCAACAATGAAAGTGATGTTAGTTAGTGCGCAAGAGATAACTTAGGACAGTTGTGATGGATGTTTTTTGAGATTATTTTAAGAATATTTGTGGTTAAAAAATGGCAAATAGTAGTACATATTTGTTTGCGCAAGATCAGATTACATTTTCTTGCTCCTGGTAATGCGCCCTGTGCATTTACACATCTTGCACATATGCTTTGTCCGGCCCTGCTCACAACACAGTACGCATACAAATAAAACCCAAATGCCATTTAGATTCGATTTTAATCAGATTACTCGATCCACTGACGACGTGTACCTGGGTCGAAATCTCAATTCAATTTCGATTCGATTCTTCGATCGCCTCTTGAAACCAGGATATTATGGCTGAGGAAAATATGGAGAAAAGGTAATTTTAAATTGACAATTCGTCGCTGTCTGCGTATAGAAATAAAGCTCATGTGAAAGAAAAGTCAAAATATGCGAACATTAAGTTCGCAGTTCGTAGCTCATGTGCAAGATGCTCTATAATTCGATATGCGAAATATTCTTTTTTGTTCGAACATTAATTAGTAGCATATCATTAGGTGCTTGCTGCTTTTGGACCTTTCATCGGTGCTTATCATTAGGCTTTTTTTCTCTTATTTTGTGGGTTGGGTACAAACTACCTCCTTAACTTATTTCCTATTAAAGATAGGAGATGGGCTGAACTGCAAGTGTTTACCCTAATTTAGAATCACCATACATGACGATCAATTGCATTGTCAAAGGGCAATTCTAGCATTAAGAAAGATGTTTTTTTGAAAATGAATTCAAACATATTGGATGAAATAGCAGAAGATAATATGAAGGTGTATTTATCAATAGTAACAGTCATGGATTCATGCTAGATCACTAGATACCGAGTTAATTTTCTTAACTCACATCAGCCGTTCGGGGTGAATCTAGAAATGTTGTGTTGGTGTCCAATGTTCAGAATCTGTTCATTCTTTCACCTTATATTTAATATAGTGAAGAAGACATATTAAAACAATAATTAAACTTATATAAATATTGAATTTAATGAAAACTATTTCTTGAAATACAGTCAACATTTATCACTTTAGACAGAGTTACTTTTGGTTCCTCTTTAGCCGCGTTTTATTATCACCATGATCTGATCCGGATCTTGAATTTACATGCATTACAACAACAACACAAGATCCTGCTTTGTGTTTGGATCTCAATTTGAGATCCAAAATTTAATTCTTTTTTTCACAACAAGGAGCGCTTTATCATTGTTATTTCACATGTAAATGTTGGTATCATTGCAAACAAATTAAATAAAACCTGTATTGCCATATAAACATTTCCATTTGACTTAAATAAAATATTTTTTAAATAGAAAGCGAGAAGCTTTATATTTATTTATTTGGTATATAATCCATAAAATAATTAGATATTTTAACAAACCTAGATATTAATTGGTGAAATTAAAATAACTAAGTCCAAAAAAATGTATATTTGACATAATTTATGGGTATTATTTTCCCCAAAAAAAGGAACAAAAAAATCATTGAGCAAAATGTTCTTTGGGCAGCCCTGCTTTAAATGTCAAAAAATATAAATAAAATCGAGAAAGCTGCAGCACAAATGGGAGAAAAGATGTTCAAATAAATTGTAAGTAATCTCTAAATTAAATTATTTAAGTGTCACATTTATTAAAAGGTCAAAAAGAATCTGGACTACATGTGAGACCAAAGCATTCCTGGATGCTTTGAGTTTGAGAGTGCAATGGTGATTTGCAGAAACATTTTTAAAAGTTGTGGAGCTTCCATTTTTGGTATGTGTTTGTTTTTTTTTTGCTTCGTAATGTCACTTGAATGAACGAATTTGACACTGCTACCAAACTTTAAATTACAAAAAATATGATGATCCAATGCTGTTTTATTATCATGATCTGATTCGGATCAGATCATGGTGATAATAAAACGCGGCTTTTGTTTCTTTTGATTGTGGAAAGCTTATACCAACTTATTCATGCATACTTAAAAAAAAACAAAAAAAAACTTAAATTTCGACAAAATGCAAGAAAAATTTGACCATTACATTTCATGTACATATTACTATATAGCCATAGTAGTCTATATCTATACAATTCAAACAGTGTTCAACAAAATAAAATATAAGTTGTAAGAATGTGGCTGTTGGCAAAATATGCCAACATCAAAAACGCCACCAAGCAGCGAAACCTTGAACCTCTAGTTGATATGATGAAAAGAGACATAGATTTGATGAGAAAGAGGGAAAATACGAAAATTTGTCCAACGATCTTTTCTGTTTGATTTTATATTTCGACGAGACCACATCAGCGGAAGAAAAATGCGAAATTTAAAGTCTTCGTCTTTGTATTTTTTTTTAAAATAAATAAATAAGTTGAATATAATTGCGAATTCCATTATTTTTGTTAATTTCCGGATTAGATGTTTAACATTTCTTTAAATTTCCTTGAGTTCGTCGAAAATCTTAATTTAACGCCGAACAATCAAGAATCCATTTTGAAAATGAGCAAAGAAGAAAATCACTTTGAAGGCCATTTCTGTAAGTTATGCGATCAAAAAGATTGCATGGAAATGGTACAATGCGATAAGTGGTACCATTTCACATGTGTAAAGGTGACTTCAGAGATCGAGAAGGAGGACTGGATATGTCAAGAATGTTCCGACAATCATGATGAGGACGGCAAATCCATAAGATCTAAGGCTCAAACGAAGGGATCATCATCCAAATGTTCAAGACGACATTGCCATAATTTGGCACTTCAACGACTGGAAGAAGAAAAAGAACTGGCAGACAAGAGAGAGAAAGAAGCGCATCAACGTCAAGCAGTTAGATAAATAATATCTAGATAAACGTTTCGAACTCTTAATGAATTTCAGCAGCGAGTCAGAGGCAGAAGATGACGCTGCAGAAACACAGATAATGGCAAAAAACGTGTTGCTGATTGGTTGGAAAAAGAACCAAAAGCTGCAAATGAAAAGCAAATCGACAAAGGGGTAATGAAATTGCCACAACCTGCGCGTACTACAACTCAATCGAGCATGGAATTCCACCACAAAGTAATCAAATGTCAGAAGCCGCAACCTCTGCAAACAACGCTCGCGAACTCAAACCAGAATAGTGGAGATTATAATGCCGGCCGTTCTTACGAACAATTGCATAACAACGAATCTCAACGTCAACATCTGAGACAACGAGAAAACAATCATCTCAATCCTTCAGGGAGTCACTATTTTGAACCAAATCTTCCAACTGCCTACCAACTTGCCGTCAGACAATCACTTCCACATGAACTACCTATATTCACTGGACGTTCTGAGGAATGGCCCATCTTTATCACCATGTTCGAAGGAACAACGCTCTCATGCGGTTTCAATCAAGTTGAAAATCGTTTGCGTTTGCAAAAATGCCTGAAAGGCAAGGCATATGAAGCCGTCCGCAGTAGACTGACACAACCAAAAAATGTTCCTCGAGACCCTCAAGGAGATTTATGGCAGACCCGAAGTAGTTTTAGACTCGCTCATAATAAAAGTGCAAAATGAGCCAGCCCCAAGAGCCGATAAACTGGAGTCTATCATTCCATTTGCCTTAGCTGTCGATAACATATGTTCAACAATGGAAGCCTGTAACATGTTCGATCATTTGTACAACCCATCAGTGTTGCGTGCCCTCGTCGAGAAACTTCCACCCACAATAAAACTACAATGTGCATCACATATGGAATCTCTACGCGATGTTAATCTCATCACATTTGGTGACTGGCTAACCAAACTCTCCAGAACTATAAACAGCGTCACATTCACAAGTCCTAATGTAAACACCAAGGCAGAAAGACGCGGTGAAAAAGGTCATGTCAACATACACAACGAAGAGAAGTCGCAGAAAATAAAAAACTTGTCGTATATGCCAACAGCAATGCAACAAAATTGAAAGCTGCCAACAATTTAACACCATGACTCTGAATGAGAAGTGGAATGCTGTGAAACAAAACAACCTTTGCAGAACGTGCTTGAATTACCACCCAAAATCAAGATGCTCAGTGAATTCTAAATGCGGAGTCAATGGCTGCTATTTCCGCCACCATAAGCTACTTCACAATCCAAAGAACGATGCATCTTCAGTCGCACAATGCAATGCTCATCAAAACAAGGCAACTTCAGTTCTGTTCCGCGTCCTTCCAATCATTATCCATGGGCAAAACGGCAAAGTCAAAGTGTATGCGTTTCTTGACGAAGGGTCTTCGCTTTCATTGATGGATGACGCACTCGAGAAAGAATTAGAAATCCATGGACAAGCAGATCCACTTTGCCTCAAATGGACTGGCAATACGCACCGTATGGAAAAGGACTCAAAGATCGTATCCTTGAGTGTGTCTGGGATGAACAGCACGAAGAAATATCGTTTAAATAACATCCATACTGTAAAGTCGCTTGACCTACCAGTTCAGACAATCTGCATGGACAACTTCGTAAAACGTTATCCGTATTTGAAAGGAATCCCGATCGAACCTTATGAGCAGGCAACACCTAGGATCTTAATTGGCCTCGACAATGCCAACTTAGGATTACCACTGAAATTCAAGGATGGTGGGCGCAACGACCCACTGGCTACGAAGACTCGTCTGGGCTGGGTTGTCTATGGTCCCTACGAAAACGAAACCAGCACTAAACTGCCACCAAAGGTCAACAATCACACCCATGAGAGCTTCCACCATTGCGAATGTGAACAAAGCACAAACATCAAACTCAGCGACATGCTCAAAGATTTTTTTTCATTGGAGAGTCTTGGAATAGCTCCAGTTCAACCTCAAACAACAATGCCAAATGAAGACAAACGAGCCCTTCATATCCTGGATTCAGAAACCAAACGTGTGAACAACCACTTCGAAACATCGTTGCTCTGGAAGTACGATCACGTGCAACTTAGGAATAGTCGGCCGATGGCAATTCGTCTATTTGAATGCCTACAAAAGAAATTAAGACGTGAACCATCATTGAGAGAGAATTTAAAACACCAAATTAACGACTACCTTTCTAAAGGATACATTCGCAAGCTGACCCCAGAAGAACTACACGAAGATCATCCCCGCATTTGGTATCTGCCTATCTTCCCAGTCACGAACCCTAACAAACCGGGAAAGATAAGGCTAGTCTGGGACGCGGCAGCCCAAGTCAACGGAGTTTCGTTGAACTCGGTTCTACTCAAAGGACCTGACCAGATGACTTCATTGATGGAAGTCCTCTACCGCTTTAGAGAAAGAAAATTTGCCACATGTGGTGATATTCGTGAGATGTATGTTCTCATCAGAAATGAAGACCAACATCATGCCCAACGATTCTTGTAGTGCCAAGACGATTCACAATACGAGCCAGATACGTATGTCATGCAGGTAATGACATTTGGTGCAACATGCTCTCCTTCCTCTGCACAGTACGTGAAGAATAAGAGCGCTTTTGAGTTCCAAGAAGCTTATCCGAGAGCTGTAAGATGCATCACAACAAATCATTACGTTGACGACTTGCTCGAAAGTGTTGATACGGAGGCTGAAGCACTTCAATTGGCAACTGATGTTTCGATGATTCATAAACACGGTGGCTTCGAAATTGGCAAATGGATTTCCAACTCATCCAAAGTCTTAACGCAACTAGGAGAAAGTTCAACGACGAGCCAACGAAATCTCAACATAAGCGACGCGGAAACAGCCAAGGTACTAGGTTTGTGGTGGTGCACTTCCACAGACTCTTTCAAGTTCATATTAAACCCAATCAACAATGGCATGCTGCAGACGAACTGCAGGCCGACAAAGAGGGAAGTGCTCCGTGTACTAATGTCAATCTTCGACCCATTAGGATTGATAGCAAATTACACGATCTACTTGAAGATTCTGCTGCAAGACATTTGGAGAACACCAGTTGAATGGGATGAACCCATAGACACTTCACGCGTTGGCTACGATGGGTCAAATCGAAACAAATTGAAATTATTTCCATTCCTAGATGCTACTTGGACAAACTAAAATTCGACGATGATAGTGAAACTCAATTGCATATATTTGTCGATGCAAGTGACAAAGCGTATGCCGCCGTTGCTTACATCAGGGTGAGCGCAGGAGGCAAAGTCGAATGCAGATTGGTAGGAGCAAAATCACGAGTGGCACCACTGAAGTTGGTTTCAATTCCTCGACTCGAACTAGAAGCGGCGAGACTTGGATGTCGTTTTTCCGCGTTCATAAAAGAAAACCATTCTATCAAAATATCACGTTCGTACTTCTGGACAGATTCACGCACCGTCTTATGTTGGATACGTTCAGATCATCGTCGCTATCGCCAATTTGTTGCCTTTCGTGTGGGAGAAATAGTTGAAAATACGAACATCAATGATTGGAGATACATACCAACTAAAGTGAACGTTGCAGATGAATGTACTAAATGGCAAAAAACTGCAACATTCGAATCATCCAGTCGGTGGTACATTGGCCCATCGTTTTTAAAATATGCAGAAGAAGACTGGCCGGGATCGTTACGAAATCCCGCAAAACAAAATCCCGCGTAACGAAATCCCGCTTATTAAATTTGATATTTTTTGTGTGACACACGCACAGAAAATAGTCCGAGTAACGAAATCCCGCCGATCACGACGGGATTTTTCTACTCCTTTTTGGCAGGATTTTTAGTACGGCATAAGATAGTACTTTTGAAAAAATATTTTCTGGAAAAGTAGTGAAAAATATTTTGCTCTGGAAAAATATTTTTTCGTTCTTCCTTATTTTTGATTGGTCCTTTTTTGTTAGGCTATTTGTATGGCAAATTTGATTTTAAAACTTATTCTGGCTAAGTTAGACTTCTTCAGGATAATTGTATGGAAAAAATTGATTTTTAGCACGCTTAGAGATTTAAGCTAAAACCGATTTTTTTGGAAAAAAGGAAGATTCACATATCGAATCAACCAAAACGCCAAAAAGCACTTCGAGCGCTGTCACCACTCTAAATAGAGCGCTGGTTGAACATCCGTACGTCTGTACGTTCGCGACGTTTTTTTCGTCCTCCATAGCTCAAGAACCAGAAGAGATATCGACTTCAAATAAATTTTGCTATACAGATAATAAGGCAGAAAGATGCAAAAAGGGCTCTCAAGAAAATTGCGTAGGTGTTTTTTTTACAATAGCAGTTTAAAAAAAGGTGAAAATTTTGGTTAACCCTAAATATCTCATGAACCAATGACGGTAGAGACTTGAATTAAATTTTATATTATATATTGTAACGTGATACAAAAGAATTATATTTTTGGAAAGAAATCCAATTAACGGTTTTTTTTTATACATTCTAAAAAATGTTGAGAAAAATCAAATTGACAGTTTTAAAAAAAAAAACCTAAAAAAAATTAATAAAAGTTGGTAAAAATTGATTTTCGACTCAAATATCTTTTCAAAACTTTGAGATAATCAACATTCGATAAAATTTTGAGAAAAATCGAATTGACAGTTTTTTACAAAAAATAAAAACCTAAAAAAAACAATATCTACTAAAACTTGGTAAAAATTTACTTTCGACTCAAATAGCTTTTCAAAAATTACAAATATTGGCTTCAAACTTATTTTATTTCACAGAAAATATTGTTTTCGATATTCATATATCATTCGATATGCAAATCCAACTGTCCGTTTTTTCATAAAAAAAATAAAATCTACAAAAAAAATTCGCAAATTTGGTAAAAATTGATACATATAGACAAACTTTTAAGCAAGACAAATCGACAGACGGGATGGGAAGTTATCAGTGTGGGTCGCATCCCAGCCTCTTTTTTCAATTAGCTTTGGATACGCCTCCTTCGTTCGCGTTGATTCTCATGGGTTGGGTACGATTGACCGCATTTTAAAATCTCGTTTTTAAAATCTCGGATCTTGAAATCTCGCATTATGAAATCTCTTATATCGAAATCTCGCAATTACAAAATCTCGCTTAATGAAAGCTCGCAACATTAAAATCTCGCAAACTAAAATCTCGCAATTTAAAATCACGCATTGAAATAAAATATTTATTAATTAGCGCGCGCGAATTAATAAATATTTTATTTCAATGCGTGATTATAAGCACGGTTGCCAGTTTGGTCCTTTACGACCAAATTTGGTTATCATTTTCTTACTTGGTCGCATGGTCATTTCTTATTCCATTTGGTCATTTTTTTAGAAATTAAAAAAAAACTCGACCCTATTCTCAAAAATAAAATGCAAGCCTAAAGTACTTTTCATTTGTAAACGGTACATAAATGTATTTGATTGAATGCACCCCATGACAAATGCACGATCATTGAATGCACACGCTGAATGCATTCATTTCACAATTTATTGACAGATGGCTTATCATCTCAAAATCATCACATCTCAAGATCATAATCTTGATGGACATGTCAGAATTTTGGGAAAAGGTCGGTTATCATAAAAACGGTTTAAATGAATATTGTTTTCAAAATTTAGGTACACGTACACAGCTGCTACTGTGTGGACATTTTTTTTAATTAACTTTGACTAAAACGGAAAGGCAGACTTAATTTTGATACCATTAATAATATAATGCTGGCCAAAGAGCTTCGAGATGAGAAAAATAACCACAGCGTTTGGTCTGTAAAAACATTTTTTTAAATTAAATTTATATAAATTTTATAAAGCGATAATATTCGATCTCCTGACATAATGTTAACATATTGTGATCTTAAAAAAAAAGAGGCTAGGATGCGACCCACACTGAAAACTTCCCATCCCGTGTGCCGATTTGTCTTGGTTAAATTGTTTGTAGGCTTTCGTGTTTTGTTAAAAAAGTTGTCAGTTGAATTATTCTAAAAATTGAAAAATTACCAATAATATTTTGAATATGATGAAATAGTTTGACTTCAAAATCTATTTTCGTAAAGGAAATTTTTTAGTCGAAAAGCAATTTTAGTAGCATTTACGTACTATTTTTTGTAGATTTAAACTTTTTATGAAAAAAAACTGACTGTTGGATTTTTATAGAAAAAAAAAATTACGGAATGTCGGAAACAATATTTTTAATAGAAATTAGTTTGAAGCCAATATTTTTTTTTAATTTAAAAAAAAATATTTGAGTCGAAAGTAAATTTTTACCAACTTTTAGCAATGTTTTTTTTAGGTTTTTATATTTAGTAAAAAAAACTATACATTCTGTTTTTCTTAAAATTTTACCAGATGTCAAAAACGTTAGTCTTCGTTGCATACAATTATTTCAGAGATTTATAACCCTTTTTCGTTCGTTAAATATTTGAGGTGACAATTATTTATTTTTTAATTTATAAAAAAAACCTAAATTAGATACTTATTTATTATCACGTTACAATATACTTTATAATATACTAGCGGACCGTCCCGGCTTCGCACGAGTAGACATAAATAGGTACAGATAATTAAGTTATAAGCATGCTAATTAAAACGACCATGAATCACTAAATTAGAAAACATTTTTTGTCGTATCATTAATACTCTTCGCAGCGTATGCGATAAAAGACATTTTATGGCTAATTTTTTTACACCTTCGGTTGGTTTTAATAAGAATTTCAAAAGATTTCTGAAGTAATCTAGTACCAAATATAGCCTATGTTACTCAGTGATAATGTAGCTTTCTAATGAAAAAAGAATTATTAAAATCGGTCCAGTACTTTTTAAGTTTATTCGTTACATACAAAAATACAAATCTTTCCTCTTTATAATATTAGTGTAGACAATTTAATTCAAGTCGCTAGCGTTATTGATTCTTGAGTTATTTTGGGTTAACCAATTTTTTTGTATTTGCTGCGGTTAAGAAAACACCCACTTAATTTTTTTGAGAGTCCTTTCTGTATCTTTCTGCATTATTATCTGTATAACAAAATTTATTTCAAGTCGATATCTCTACTAGTTCTTGAGCTATTAACTAAAAAACTTCCTTAACGAACGGACGTACGAATGTACGCACACACGCATGCACATATATTTCACTAAAAATCTTTTATTTAGACTCTAGAAACGTCGAGAAATGTCTAAATTTTAAATTCGACAAATCGGACCGATTACAATAACTTCCTATGGAAAGTTAAAAACCGTTGCGGACAAAAATTATTTTTGTCCTTTTTTGGTACGATTGGTCATTTTTATTTTCAGCTTTGGTCATTTAAATTTTTGTCAAGTGGCAACCGTGATTATAAGTCTGTCTGATATTACCTATGCATAATCTACTTGTTTACTACTTTAAATTGTAATCATTGATTTTTTTTTTAGATTAGATTAGATTTTATTTGTTCATAATTTTTAAGGGGTTGAATACATTATTTATGATACATTAAATCATTTGAGCATGGCATTGCCGTGTGCCAGATTGACAATCCAATTAACATTAAAATTTAGTTGAGTATAAATACACCTTTAATTTAAAATTTTTAGTTTCTGTAATTTTGTGTTTGACTTTTAAAAATCTCCATTAACAATTCTGTTCCTATATTTAAGAGCAATTTTTAGAAACTCATACATCTTTTCTACATTCATTTGGTTTAATAAAAATATACAATATTCCTCAGATAAGGTATCTTCTCCAAATATGTTTCTTCTTATTTCCCGCAAAACAGGACAGCACCCCAGAAAATGAAGGACATCTTCCCGTTCCCTCCTGTTACATAAATCGCATATAATTGGCAAGTCACTTCGATGAGGTATGTAATTGAGCTGCAGCATTTCTCCTCGTAAGCGGAACATCATGGAAATTGTGTTGACATCATTGCAATCTTTGAAATAATTATTTTCATTGAGTGAATAGTCCAGGCGATTATAAATCATTCGGTGAAGAGATCCAGCCGCATCTTCCTCGTATTTAGCTCTATGTCTAAGGTCTACTTGTTTGATAAGCCCGTGCAATAGAGGTCCCCACGAACTTGTTTCATCTAGATTTATTCTTAGGGTTATTCCACACGCTTCAGCTAGATCTTCCCATTGCTTATAAAATCCTCTTTTGCTTTGTACCAATTGAATGGCCACCTTCTTAGGAAGCCGATGCTCTGGCATCTGCATGACACGGAGAACATAATCAACTTGTAGTTTGAGTGTCTTAATAAACAGTGGTGAGAGTCCAGTTTCAATCATAAGCATGTAGTTCGGTGAGTTGGGTGGCAGATGAAAAGCTCTTTTGAGGTAAAACCTTAAAAGTTTTTCAACCGTTTCGTATTCTGACCCACCCCAAACCTGGGCAGCATACATTAGGATTGATTCTGCTACAGTTTCGAAGATCCGATACTTGCTACTGTGACTTATGTATTTGTTGTTGAAGCAATTTTTCCAAGTTGCGTTTAATGCAGTTTTCGCTTTAGTTAACTTTTCATTCAAATGTTTGTCCATATTCATATTTTGTGTCAATAATACTCCCAGATATTTGTATTCCTTTACAACCTCCACAGCATCACCATCATAGGTCCAATTTTCGTTTGCTCTAGTTCTGCCTCCTCCTTTTCTTATAATCATAACCTTGGACTTGTCTGGGTTAACCACAAGGTTCCACAGCTTACAGTATTCGTGAAGCTTGTTTATCATTAGCTGTAGAGTTTCAGGTGAGTAAGCCATCAGCACTACATCGTCGGCAAAAAGAAGGGCTTTTATTTGCAACCCCGCAAATTCTATGCCACCAGGTAGGTAGCAGACCAGGTCATCTATGAAGAGTGCAAACAGATCGGGGCTAAATGCGCAGCCTTGTTTGACACCTGTTTTGTTAGCAAACCAATCAGATATATTTGCTCCATTCCATACTGCCGACTTCGCGTCTCGATATAAGTTCTGAATCAGTTGTCCAAATTTAAGGGATAAGCCAAGCCCGTACAGCTTGTACATAAGGGCATCCCGGTTTACCGTGTCGAACGCTGCTCTGAAATCCACGAAGAGTACATAAAGCTTTTTACTTCTTGCCAGGAATGAATCAGCAATACTTTTGAACACAAAAATGTGATCAATAGTAGAGTAGCCCGATCTGAACCCTGCTTGGAATTCACTTATTGCATTTTTTGATGCGATCCACCTTTTGAGACGGCTCTGAAGTACCGCGGTGAAGACTTTGTAGGAGGCGTTGAGAAACGAGATACCTCTGTAGTTCGCAGGATCTGATTCACAACCTTTCTTGTAAATAGGGAATACTAGAGCTTCCTTAAACTGTTCTGGTATTGTTCCTTCTTCTAAAACATTGTTCATCAGGCCTGTCAGTGTTTGAATAAGATAGTCGGTTCCATACTTGTAAAATTCAACAGGTATCCTATCCGACCCAGCTGCTTTTCCATCGCTTAGCCTATTAACGGCAAGAGTAACTTCTTGTAGAGTGAGTGGCGCATCTAGAATAGGATCGTAAAAGCCAGGTGGAGCGTAATGAAACTTGGTAATCTCGTTGGATGATGGGTTTAAAAGTTGTTGAAAATGGTTTTGAAAAATATCGGGTGTTAGGTTGTTGTCAACAATAAATCTTTTACCATTCAAATTATGAGCTAGGGTCCAAAATTCCGAAGAGTTTAAGGCTAGGCTTAGTTTTCTTGCCTCAGATTCAAAATATAATTTCTTTTTTTCAATACATAATGCCTTGAAATTCTGGTTGGCTTTTAAATATAACTTCTTTGTAAAACTGTTACTATTTTTGCGATAAAGATTTAGCCAGGCATAGGACATATCTCTTGCTCTTTTACAGCTTTCATCGAACCAGCGCTCTTTGAATGCTATGCCTTTGTTTTTATTAAGTCTGTTATGTGGGTAAGCTAGCTTTATTATTTCTTCAAGATCGTTGAAATTTCTGACTTCGTGATTCTGTAGACTCTCATCTAGGTTCGCTTTATAAATATGTTCAAATCTGTTGTTCCATACAATTTTTGGAAGGAGTCCCATATTTGTAGTTGTGGCTTGAACTGTCTCTGATTGGTTGAAGGATACAACAATTGGCATGTGATCAGAATAGGGCTCGTTCATTACCTCAAAATCGACAACGTGATTATTCCATTCACCTCCTATAAAGCAATAGTCAATGACAGAAGATCCTTGGCCTCCAACAAACGTGAATTCTCCATTTGGGTCACCTTTAGTAGTTCCGTTTAAAAGTTTTAAATCAAAGGAGTTACAAAGCTCAAAAAGCTTATAACAATTTGCGTTTTTAACACTATCCTTAGACTTTCTCTCCACTCCAGTTAGATTGTTCACAGTACCTTTTTCATTGCCAACTCTTGCATTAAAATCGCCTATTAGGAGTAAATTTGAGGTATCACCTCCACTTGTCATAAATTCTTGTAAGTTCTCGAAGTCGATATCCCAATTGTTACAGTTTAAATATGTTGGAAGAAGTCGTAAATATTGTCTATCAATTTTCATTGTCATATAAATCAAGGAATGGAATGTTTCTATTTTGCAGTCGCGAATGTTTAGATCTCTCTTAAAACCGAAAATGTGACCTCCACTGGCTCTTCCTCTAGTATGTGTTCTGGTTGCTGATATTGATCTTATTTCATAGTTTTTAAATTTCTTTTCATACATAACAATATTTAATTCCGTGATAAATGTTTCGTAAAGAAAAATTATATCAAATTTACATACATAATCGTAAAACTTAGTAAAAATAGATTTATTACTTAATCCTGACACATTGTATGATAAAATTTTATAATTTTGGTTACTTAAATAATTATTATTTTTAACATTTTTTTTACTTATTTTAGAGCAGACGGCATTACAATTAAAAATTTTGTTGAGGCGTCGTAACATAACGTACAGTGCTATTATTTTTCGTCGCAACATTTTTGCTGCAACCAGGAACGCTATTTCTCGGGCTGTCATCAATCAGCTGTTGTAGTAATGACAATCCACATTCGCCGTCACATTGCAATGCCGAGTTGCTGTCAAAATAAAACTTTTTTCCGTTTACAATCAAGCAATGGCCATGAATTTCGGTTGTTAAGGTTTTGTTTTTGTTAAAAATGTCTGCTTTCAACTCTTGCAAACGCCTCCTTCTTGCTCGAGACGCAGCTGGGTAGTCTCGGCGTATGGATACTCCAGTGTGTGTTAATTTGGAGTTTGATAAAATGCGACCAACATCTTCTCGTTTGCTTAGCTTTATTATTGTGCTTGTTCTTTTGGTGTTTTTCGTGCGAAGAGAACGCACTGAAGATATAGTGCTTGTATCTGTTGTTTGCAGAAAATCCATACACAGACTCTTGGCTTGTTCGGCAGAGTTTTCTCCGTCTACCAGTGGCATTTGTACAATTATGTTTTTTTCATTAGCCTTCATCTCTAAGAATTCCACTTGTCGTTCTAATGCATCACATCTGGCTACAACTGTTTGTAATTTTGTTGTCAGTTCTTGATTGTTTTCATGCAGCGTTTGGAGCCTAGCACTGATGTTCTCAATATCCACTTTCTTTCAAGATCCATCACAGACATATTTCCTACAGTCACGGTTTGCCTGCAGTAATCATGTAATCATTGTATTATATATAAAAAACGACTTCAACTGTCGAAAATTGATTACTTGCGAAGCATAGCTCAAAACCTCTCGCTATCTTAAAATTATTGTTTTTGTATGGAATTTGTATATTATCTTTACTTTTTGTTTATTAACTATTGAAGTTATTTATTTTTCAATTAAATGACTTTCCTGGGAATTTATTGTGTTTTGTTTTTGTTATTTTTTGTTGTTTATTTATGAGAAAAAGATAGAAAAGGTAAAAGTTTGTTATATGCATATTAGACTTCTATATCAGTTGTTCATAGTGTTCAAGATCAACTGGATTAAGGATTAAAAGGATTTAATTCGATCAAATTTGTCGACTTTTACAATGCGAAATTTTTGTGTTGCGAGATTTTGTTATAGCGAGAATTTTATGCAGAAGCGAGATTTTTTTTTAAAATGCGAAATTTTGGTTTGCGGGATTTTGAAAATGCGAAATTTTCTTATGGAAGATTTTAAAAATGCGAAATTTTGTTTTGCGTGAAATTTTAAAAAATGCGAGATTTCGTTATAAGAGATTTTAGTTTGCGATCAATCGTACCGCTCCCGGTTCTCATGATTGAGAAATTTTGCGATAGCAATCATATAGGATTACAGTCAATTACTTTTGTTTAAGAAAGTTGTTGACATAGGCGCCTGCCTGGCGACTTTACATACCCTAAGCGGAGCAACCGAGTTGTGTGAGCGGGTGTGAACCCCGAAAAGTGGAGTTAAAATCCTGAGAACCCGCGAAGCGGGCCACCCACAGGTGCTTTTATTGAAAGAAGTTGTTGATATAGGCGCCTGTCTGGCGACTTTACATACCCTAAGCGGAGCAACGGAGTTGCGTGAGCGGGTCTGACCCCGAAAAAGGGAGTTAAAATCCTGAGATCCCGCGAAGCTAGCCACCCACAGGTGCTTTTGTTCAAAAAAGATTTTCACTTTTTGAAAGTTTTTTGAAATTAGTTTCACTCTTTACAATTTTTTTTAGTCCTAAAAAGGACATTTTAACACTCCATTTCTGAAGTTCTTAAACGCTTAAACGAAATTTTAAGCGCTTTCAACCTCAAAACCGAGCGAAAAAGAAAATTTGATCTATGGAAGTTCTTAAACGCTTAAACACCATTTTAAGCGTTCTCAACCCCAATCGCCACAAAACGCTTAAAATGATATCCAAGCGAAAAAGATAATTCCGTCCTACGGAACTCTAAAACGCTTAACCACCATTTTAAGCGTCCTTAACCCAACCCCTAGGCTGCTTAAGATGTCCTTTACGCATCCAAGGAATCTTGCTATTCCTGAATGCTGAGAACATCCCAAGCAATTCTTTACCTTTACTTACCATAAACCAACCAATCACAACTCACTCCATACCTACCTGTAACAAGAGCATTCGTGTCCGACCAACCACCTTCCATAGAATTCCGCTGTCTACTAAATAATTTTTTTTTTCTTTATTGAACATAATATATACAATTTGGATTTAAAAATAATACGATACTTATGATAAATTTTACATTTTGTTGGCACATAAGGGGCCTAACGTTATACATTGTCTTAAGTTTAAAAAAATTATAGATTATAATTTACATGTTAAAAAAATAAAAATTTAAAAAGTCAGCTGTTTTATCCTTCTCAGGGTGTTCATTCCTGGTTAATTTCCAAAAATATTCCTGCTTAATACAATTTTGAAACGACAAATTTTTTTCCTTCGTTCCACAGATTCTCGCGATTTGATTCGCCAAAACCAATACAGTGCTGTCTTCCAAACGATCTAAAAAGTATCCATGATTCTCATCGAAGAGTGTCTCCTATCCTATGAAAACAGCGGTGTCGAAAAAATTTGAAAAGGGAGCGAAACGGAGGGATTTCGTTACGCGGGATTTTGTTACGCGGGATTCTGTTCTGCGGGATTTCGTTTTGCGGGATTTCGTTTTGCGGGATTTCGTTACGCGGGATTTCGTAGCCAACCCGACTGGCCAGATAACATCCCAAAGACTATCACAACAGATGAAGAAGTCAAGAGTAATCTGTTCATCGACAAATATAAATATAAATCTGAATGCATCATAAACGTCAAACGATTTTCAAAATGGAAACGCCTACTACGATCTCAGGTATATGTTTTCAGATTTATTTTTAATTGCAGGTCGAAAAGAAACGAAGTGCCAAAACGTGTGGGAATAATTTCGAAAGATGAATACCAAGAAGCTGAAAACTATCTTTATCGCCAAGCACAACTGGAATCATATGCCAAAGAAGTAAGAATTCTCGAGGCCAAAGACAACTTACCATATAAAGAGAGCAAAGGGCTTGATGCAAGTAGCAACATTTATACTCTTTCACCGTATTTAGACAACGACAAGATCCTTCGCGTTCATGGACGAATTGATGCTGCTGTTGGGGTATCACCATGCATGAAAAGACGGCAAGAGTACGATAACTTAGGCGACAAGATATTATAACAGAATTTTTTAGAACAGTTAAAAATAAGCATTTTTTACTATGGGAGGGGGGGTCTATCTCCCCCCGTTTAGGCAGGAGGGGCAATTTAAAAAAATTATTATTATTATACTTCAAGATTATCTACCATTGTTTTTATTTCAGAATTAATTACTCTTATTTGTTTTTGATCAAAAACTGAAAACAAGATGATTTTATGTCTTTTAGTTTTTGAGAAAATTGAAAATAAAAATTTAATTTTAAACTCAAAATTTGAGTAAAAAAAGTTAAAAAAAGGTTTAAAGTGTAACTTTTTCAATACTTCAAGATTATCTTCCATTGTTTTTATTTCAGAATTTATTACTCTTATTTGTTTTTGATCAAAAACTGAAAACTAGATGATTTTATGTCTTTTAGTTTTTGAGAAAATTGAAAAAAAAAATTTAATTTTAAACTCAAAATTTGAGTAAAAAAAGTTAAAAAAAGGTTTAAAGTGTAACTTTTTCAATACTTCAAGATTATCTACCATTGTTTTTATTTCAGAATTTATTGCTCTTATTTGTTTTTGATCAAAAACTGAAAACTAGATGATTTTATGTCTTTTGGTTTTTGAGAAAATTGAAAATAACCACAACTACTATTTTAATTTAATTCTTCTTTTTTGCTTGAGTGGTCTTATTTTGATAGTAATATAATAATGGTATTTGCGTATGCGTAATGCGTGTTTGGGTTTATGCAACAGTAAGGTGTGCGCGAATTTGGGTGTATGCAACAGTGGCATCTGTAAGGGGGGGCATGCTGCCCCCCTGCAACCCCCCTGCTTGGGCACACTATAGGATTTGGGGTGGGTGCAAGTTGGAGTGTGTGCAAGGTGGGGAGGGTGCAAGATGGGGTGCATGCAAAGTTTCTTTTGCATTTAAATAAGTTGGATTTAAGAAAAATTAATTTACCCTAGGTGTATCTTAATCCATATTCGATTATTACTATCAAAATAAGACTACGTTAATACTTAAGCAAGCAAAAAGTAATTTAATTAAAATATTTATTTTGGTAATTTTCAATTTTCTCAAGAACTAGAAAACATAAAGTCATCTAGTTTTCAGTTTTTGATAAAAAACAAATAAGAGCAATGAATTCTAAAAAAAAAACAGTAAATAATTTGAAAGTTTTGAAAAATTACACTTTAAACCTTTTTTTTAACTTTTTTTTGCACAAATTTTGACTTTAAAACAATTTTTTTCAAAAACTATGCATAGTTTTGACTTGATTTAAAAGCAAGCTAATAGACAAAAGTGTTGGCTTTAAAAAAAGGTATAACACTTAATTGAGGGTATTACCGTTATTTTTTAATTATTTTTTTTCCATTTAATGTACATATTTTTTTTAACTGCCCCTACCGCCTAAACGGGGGGAGATAGACCCCCCCTTCCCATAGTAAAAAATGCTTGTTTTTAACTGTTCCATACAAATCCGTCATTAAACTTTGTCGCCTAAGTTATCGTACTCTCCCCGAAAAGACCGATTCTTCTCGATAGACAGACTTATCTCACTGGTCTTATTATTCAACACTATCATGAGCAATATCATCATTTGAATAATGAGACAATAATAAATGAGTTACGCCAAAGGTTCTGGATACCAAAGATACGTGTCGCTGTTAAACATGCAATTAAAAACTGCCAGATGTGCAAGATAAAGAAAGCAGTTCCACAAGCACCGATGATGGGAGATCTTCCAGCAGCAAGGCTCTCAACATTCTCTCGGCCATTTTCATTTTCCGGAATCGACTATTTTGGCCCAATGACAGTTGCAATCGGAAGACGAACTGAGAAACGTTGGGGTGTGATTATCACTTGCCTAACAGCACGAGCCATCCATATTGAACTGGCTAACAGTCTCTCGTCTGATTCTTGCGTATTGGCCATAAAGCGTTTCACAGCTAGACGTGGAATTCCATTGGAATTCTTCAGCGATAATGGCACGGAGCTGGCCGTGAACTTCAGCAAGCAGCAAGTATATCACAGAGCCTGACTGCAGAATTTACCTGTTCTACCACAAAATGGACTTTCATTCTCCCATCATCGCCTCACATGGGAGGAAGTTGGGAGAGAATGGTTCGAGCAACAAAAACTGTGCTGAAACAAGTTATGCCAACACGCAATCCATCTGATGAACTTTTACATAGCATGATGATCGAAGTTGAAAGAATCATTAATTGCCACCCGTTGACATACGTTCCAATAGAGACTGAAAATGATGAGGCGTTAACACCAAACCATTTCCTTCTTGGATCATCCGATGGAAGCAAAGTTGACAGTATACCAACTGAAGTTGAAGAAGGAATACTCTTGAGAAAAAATTGGATGAAAGTACAGCAATATGCCAATATTTTCTGGAAGCGATGGATCAATGAGTACCTTCCTACTCTCACCCGCAGGACTAAATGGCATGCACCAACAAAACCCATTGAGAAGGGAGATATTGTTATCGTCGTAGATGATTCTAATCCGAGAAATCTGTGGCCGAAAGGACGAATACTGGACACAGTCATCAGTAAGAATAGTGGACAAGTCCGACAAGTTACCGTACAGACAAATTCTGGAATCTACGTTCGCCCCGCAGTTAAAATAGCCGTTCTTGATGTTTTTAAGGATGGTAAGCCAACGAAGGACGTCGTCGTACCGGAGGGGAGTGTTGGCAATACTGCCACAACATCAAAAACGCCACCAAGCAGCGAAACCTTCAACCTCCAGTTGATATGATGAAAAGAGACATAAAATTTGATGAGAAAGAGGGAAAATACGAAAATTTGTCCAACGATCTTTTCTGTTTGATTTTATATTTCGACGAGACCACATCAGCGGAAGAAAAATACGAAATTTAAAGTCTTCGTCTTTGTATTTTTTTTTAAATAAATAAATAAGTTTAATATAATTGCGAATTCTATTATTTTTGTTAATTTCCGGATTAGATTTTTAACAGTGGCTGTAATGAATTTGGTTCAATAGGGCGATGACTTCCACAATCCGCTATTGACTAGCCCTTAGTTCTAAGGAACAAAAGTTTGTATGGGAATTTATTTAACGATTTTAACTTCCCATAGGAAGTTATTGTAATCGGTCCGATTTGTCAAATTGAAAATGTTGACATTTCTCGACGTTACAAGGTCCCTAGAATCTAGATAAAACATTTTTAGAGAGATGTATGTGTGTGCGTGTGTAAATACTTCGGAAAGAATCAGTACCTACACAGATTATAACACAGAAAAATGCGCAAAGGACTCTCAAAAAATTTGATTGCGTAGCAATTTGCAAAAAAGTAAACATTTTGGTCAATTTTTCGACTCAAATACTTTTTTAAAAATTGAAAATATTGGCTTCGAAGTAATTTCATCTTATAAAACATATTGTTTTCTGGTAATTTTTTTTATAAAGTTAAAACCTTCAAAAATATTTGAATTGATGATCAATCAAAGGGTTTTTTTATATAAATAAAAAAACTGGAAAAAAAATAAATGTCACCTCGAATATTTTACGGAAAAAAATAATTTAATGCAACGAAGAATAACGTTTTTTAAATCTGGTCAAATTTTGAGAAGAATTGAATTAATTTTTTTTTTTCAAAAACTAAAAGTCCAAAGAAAAACATTTCTGAAAGTTGGTTAAAATAGATTTTCAACTTAAATTGGTAATTTTTAGTTAATTTTTTACAAAAAATAAACGGACAATTTTTTTTACAAAACACGAAAACTACACAAAACTGATAAGAAATGGGTTTCGACTCAAGTATTAGGAGAACAAAGGAAGATATTGGCTTAAAATTATTTATCTCACACCAAATATTGTTATGAATATTTTGTTAAGGTTTTAAGCAAGACAAATCGACAAACTGGATGGGATGTTATGGGGTGGATATCCCAGCCTCTTTTCTTTTTTAATCAAGGTACCTACAACCTTATACAAACTTATTATTTTAGTTCCTACTTCATGGCCCTTTTATATTATACTCGTACAGAAATTAAATAAACATTATACTGGTATTTATGGCTACTACTGATAACAAAAATTTTTGTTTTTTTCTCTTTAAATAATTTATTACAAACTTTTAATTTAACGCTCACGGGAAAACAATTTCTTTAAAATATAGAACAAAAAAGAACTGGAATAGGTACCCTTTAAAATAATAGTTTATTTTTTTTTGCAAAAAGACAAATTGTCATTTCGAAAATTATTTTATATGGTGAAATAAGTTTGAAGTCAGCATTTTAATTTGTTATCAAGATATTTACATACAAAAGTGGAAAATCAGTCATTTTTACTAAGTTTTAGTACCTATTACTCTTTTGGGTTTCGATACACTAGATGTCAAAAACGTTATTTTAAAGGTTATGTCAGTTTTCAGTTTTGAGTGACAATTATGTTCTTTGATCTGATTGTTTTTGATTGTAAAAAAACTATTAGTTGAAGTTTTTTTAAGATCATACCAATTTTGTATGAAGTCACAATGAGTAATATCAAATTTAATAAAAGTCGAAAGCGTTATTGGCTCGGGAGATACTAGGGGACTTTGACTTTTTTTTAATTGGTATGGTAAAAATTCACCAATTCTTTTCCATCTCCTGATCTTCTTATCGGTAAAACAAAAGAAAGTATCCCTAACGTACGGACTTACGAACATACTTACACAAGCACACACCGACTTCTCTCTGAAAAAAAAAAATGAATTTAGATTCTAGGAACGTTGAAACGAGAAATGACAAAATGTTTAATGACATCTTACAATAACTTTCCATGGGAAGTTACAAATTATTATCGAAATATTGTCCTCATGTAAGGCCATCTGGACTTCTTGCTTTGAAGAATGAATGAAAATACTATCACAAAATCATTTTTCGTTCAAATGTTTTTTTGGGAATTGTCTGCGCACTATTCGCCTAAAAATTTTGTTGAGACCCATTTCAGAATCATCTCTAAATCCATTTTCATTATCAAGGTTTGCTTGTCTGTTGAATACATTTAACTTAACTCTAAAGACTAAAGCACCCTAGCAGTGAATGAATTCCCCATTTTTATTTGATCCCATTTGGCCGAAGGTTACGGAATCATACGTGATTTCATCCTATTATAGAACAAGTTTTTTGCCACCATTCAAACGAACAGATGTAGAATCTTCAAATTAAGCTTTATATACATATATTAACCTACTGCATCTTCATCCCACCTCGTTTATTTACGAACCAATCCATTATGTTTGTCCCTGGGGTTAAAGGACCATGACAGGGTGGTTGTCAGCATTCGAAACGACTTCCATGAATTCTGAATGAGAGTTAGTCAACAGATGAGTAGAAGATAATGTTAGAATAGTATTTGGGGTGTTGCGACATTTCCATGATATTTTTTTAATTCGTATGGGGTGAAAATTGCGAAAACGAATGACCCGTTTAAATTTTTCCTTAGTATATTCACAACATTCTTTAAAAAATTCCTCAAAAGTTTTTTTTTCAAATTTAGGTTTTTGTGTGGGTGTATGAAATGAAGTTTTTAATTATTTATTTTGGTCGAATGTTTGTTATAATACATTAATTCAAGAAAATGCTAAACATACAGTGCTCTTCACCTGATTAGACGCACATATTTTGTTTACATACATTTAATTTAATTGTTTTTACGTCCAACAATTATCAAACAATTGTATTTATTAGAAAGGCTATTAAGGTTTTAACAAAAAAAAAATAAACAAATGGTAGGTGCGTGGAAGTTAAGTTTTTTGTTCAAATGATTAACCTGTTTAAAAAATCGTAAAAATTAAACATTTACTTTTTTTTTTTTAGTACTTTGTACAACCTTAGCGTTTTAAAACCACATCGTGAATGCTATTTTTAAGTGAATCATTCAGTTTTTCTAAATAATTTAAGTGAATTGTCTTTCAGGCTTCGTTTATTGCAATAATGAGGTCTTCGCGGATCTCATACTGCCTACCTCCTTCGTAAACTTGGCGTGTGAGCCATCTCCAAACATTTTATTAATATTGAAGTCAGGTGAATGAGGTTTCCACAGCAAAAATTCCTCATTTTCTTCGGCAAATAAATTGTCGCATTGTCTAATTGAAATAACCACGGTAAAGGTCCGAATAGTTCTTTCATTGCAAAAGATCTTTGTAGGTAACTTCCGTCATTTTGTTAGAAACGAAAACCAAATCGAACGCCCCATAGTACGAAATCTCACACCAAACCATTAGTCCTCCTTGCTTCGAATGGTGGCGGGTCAAAAGCTTTTTCTTTTTTCTAATAACACGGAAGTAGTAGATGTAACCATCAGGGCCATCCAAATTAAATTTGTTTTCATCTGAAAAAACCACATTCCGCTAATTAAGCGCACTTCCAAGTCTGGTATCACATGTCATGTGAAGGCGTGCGAGTTCCAACCGCTGTTCTTTTCTTACGGCGGCGTTAAGTTGGGGCTTTTAATTTTTTTTTTGTTTAATGTTAAGTGCTCTGCACTCAAATAGTTGATGTGCTGGAAGTTATAACAGCTTTTGCTTGTGGAGAGAGCTGAATTTGACATTATTCTTAATTTTTTTTGTTTTGAGGTGTAAGAGCGGTTTTTGTCCTTCCCTTGTAATTTTTCCGTATGATGGACTTTTTTAATTTAATTTTTTACAACATGGTCACTTCGGCGTATTTTCTTGGCAACGCTTCTCATTGAAAGCCCTTCGGAATGCAACGCGTTAATGTTGCCTTTTTCTATCCGTTAACTTTCTGTTGAGAACTTAATATCCTTTGCAATAAATGCAATTGTTTGATAATTCTAAGACGCACTATTACAAAAAAATGTGTGCGTCTAATCAAGTGAAGAGCACTGTATTTAGTACTTCTTTCAATTAAAAAAAAAAATTATTTTCCCCATCTATCTATCCCCATCTATTATCTATTAAATTTCATCTAGTGTATTACAGAATGGTTTTACACTTTTTGAGTAATATGAGCCAACCCACCCCGGCTAGTTCAGCTGGCAACTTCTTTAAGAGTTGGAAGCAGAAAATTCAACTCTGAGTCTGTGTATAACGCGATGGCGAGACAATGCAATGTTCCACAAAGCCAATTTTTTGAATAAATCTATAAACGATTTATACGATACGCTGAGTAATGTGTCACCACAATGTTGTATCAAAATGTTTCTCTATACATTACCAAGAACTGAGAATTCAAAGGGTGTTGGGTTTTAGATAAGTTAACTCATCTATAGAGGGCGTTATTTCTTATTTCTGTTCGTCATTTAGGAAACAAAAACAAGAATAAAACACCATGTCTAAGTTTTAATGCATCTGATATGCTTTTTATTTAAAGAACCATACAATGATATCTTACTTCTCGAGATAAGTATACACACACGTATTTTTGTCATCACGGATTGAACGCTTCCATTAAGAAGAAATCGAAAATAATCCGATTAAAAGTTTTTGTACGTGCTATTCGAACTATCCCAACCCAAGCCAATATGCGATGGTCAACTTGTCCAACGACTAAAGATCAGAATGGAGTCGAAACACAAGGAATTGGTTCAGCATTACAGTAATGACAATGTGACTCCTTTGGGAAATTGTATACGATGGAATCAAATCTCCAGATTCCATACTCATGAATACATATCGAATTCGTGCAAGTATTTGCCCAAGCATCAAAGCCACCAGCAATCCGCATGCCGTAAATTTTGAATTCAATTCGAAAAACAATTTACTAAACTCCCAAAACAACTTACATATGTCGAACTCACAAGTTTCGTTCCGCGTTTGTTTGCTAAATTAGATTTTTACTCATTTCCCTGATACGCATTCAAAGTAAGTATACATACGTATGTATGTAAGTACTTTAACCAGTTTGCACCATAATTTATTTTATCACTTTGAAATGCAAATAACTCTGCTTTGACTCTGAACTCGAATTCAGTTGTGAGCTTTTTTCCTTAAGGATTTGTCTTTGAAGATATTGTTTCTTTAGTAGGACGGATTCGGTAACGTAATCGCTAAAATGTAAATAAATCTCAATCTCATTAGTTTGCCCTTTGCCTTTGGTTGGTTCGATTAGAAATCAAGTAATGGGTTTTCCAAAGTAGCTTCCGAAAATAACAAAAACCCAACTAGGAGTGCGATTTTTGATATTTTCAACAATTTTTTTTCAGCAAATTTAGCATTGAGATTTTAATTATATGTAACCACCTATTGTGGTTGGATTAGGGTTAGCAGGGGCGGAAATTGTAGATTTAGTAGCATTGTTGCTGCAGGTTTTACAATATCTGAAAAATAGATAAACGTGTTGGTAAGCCCACGGAATGTTGCTAAACGGATGAACCGAGATGATTTAGAAAGTGGCCATGAAAACCGCTCGTGCTTTATGTGTTTTTTTTTTTGCAATTAAGAAATTAATTTATCGTCCTGTGTGAAAACTGTAGAAACGAACATTAAGAAAATAAAATGCACGACTGAATCGTATGAAGTTGCCCATGCATCCAAAGATTCTGTTTTGAAATATTTCCTGTATTTTAAGATTTAAAAATGTACCTACAAAAATAGTTTTTTTTTTTTTTAAATTTAAATACCATTTGATTTCTCAAAGAGAACATAATTTTTGAAAATTTTAATTTGAGCTTTTTTTTTAAATTAGTTTTGTAGTATACATATGTTTATGTATGTACATATGTAGGTATATAAAATTTTTCAGATTTAGTTTAAAAATATTTTTGGTATGCATTTATTTACAACTTATATACATACATATACGGTACATTTCAATTTCGTAAAAAATGATGTAACATTTTCGAATTTCTTAAATGAAAAATAAAAAGAATACCATTTTGGATAATAACATTTTATTAAGACAATACAAGAGTTTATGGAGAAAACTATTAAAATCATTAGTTCTTGAGAAAACTTAGAAACAAAATATTGGTTCTATGGGGGTACCCTTCTGGGGCTATCCAAAAATATTTGTTTTTATTTGAAAGAAGCCAAATTAAGAAAAAAAAAATATAGAGAAAATTAAAAAAAAATCTATCGCTTTCTTTTTGAGAAAATTACAATTTTCGATTTTGACCAAAAAAATTGTATGGGACTACACTTATTTTAAGCCTTAAAAAATGAAAAAACGCCTAACTCGAATCGGATCAAAACCTTAATTTCCAAATGTTGGGCTGTAGGGGCCAGGACATACAGACGGACGGAATTGAGGGACCCACTTTTTTCGACTCGAATTGGAAATTTCTTACGAATTCAAAACTTGCCATTTATGTACATAGTTCCTATTATGTCGCAAGTAAAAACAACTATTTAAGAATTTGATTAATGTCAATGATTGTAGGAAGTTATTGCAATATTTTTGATGGCAAGTGATTGATGATGGTCAAATTTGAAGCCTGAGTCTCAAAGTGAATACAATGAACGTAATATCTAGTTTGACTGCAATTATAAATGAATCATAATATTTATAAATAGTATATCATTTCGAACGCGTGGATGTAATACGATACGTATAAGAGCGACATCAACATCTCTCTTGATGAAGACTTAAGATTTCAGATATAGAGGATTTCTGTGAACTTAATTTAGAATTAGTATGGTTGAAATTTATTTAAGAAAGTTTTGAAAACGTACAGTTAATCAACTCTAGATATTCTCAACTTTGCAACTTTGAGTGGATAAAACAAATTTTTCTAGCTGTCGACAAGAATTATAAAGTTGTGCAAGAATTTCAACTACACAGTTTCAGTTGTATTTTGTCTATAAAACCCATTCTCTTCTAATGATTGAAACAAAACTTATCAACATCCCCATATTAAGTTTTTGATTTGTTTAATATTGCCGAACTTAATGTCACCATTTTCAAAACATATATACGAATCGCTCAATGGTACCCAATTAAAGGTTCTTTTAGCTTTAACAACTTAAGAAGGATAATCGCAGATTTTCAAGTTTTTTAAGTTCACAATATTTGTACTTTAATTTCAGAATCTCACTTGAAATCGAAGTGTTTTGAGAGCCAACCCGAACTTAGAAACACAGTTTATTTAAGTAGGCAAGTATAAGAATGATCCACAGTTATATTCTAATTCTCTGGAGAATCATTTAATGTTTATTTGACATGCTTGTTTTTTTTTTTTTTAATATTAGCTGTAAACCCTCCTTAATGGAAATTGGTATTCACATTTTATGTATGTGGATACAATGTACCCACATACAATTTTGTTGCCATAAATATCAACTCGCTCATGCTATCATATTTTTTTTTATTCATATATTCTTCCTGGCTCTTAGTCGAAAACATTTTCTTGTGAACTTTGTTTTCAATTTCTCCATTACTAGAGGTATACATCGCATATCTGTATATTTCGAAAAACCTGTTGGAGTGCCATTTTTGCCGAGAAGACCTATAAATAATTTATCCTTTAGAATTCACCACCATCATCGTTCGGTATATGTCCAGTACTCGCATAGATGCCGATGATGCACAGTACACAGTGGACCTTTTTTGAATTTTATGGGAAACATTTTTTTTTTAAATCTAGTACGTATTTATTTGTGTTTGAATGTTCAAATGGTAGACATTTGCACCAAAGGGGTCAAGAGGGTCCATAGGTTTTCCTTAAAACCCACCTCTGTCTACCAATTTTAACTCTCACCTCCCCACGGTAAACATCTTGAGTCTATAACCTTAATTGGAAATTGGGTTTTAACCCCAGTGGAAGGTTGTTGGTATCAAACAAGATAGGGAAGGGAGGAGAGGTGTTTTCACTAAGGCACCTCTACTTTTGTCCAGATGGCAGGGGAGGAATTCCCAAGATAAAATCAATGGTGGCGTCTATAGTCCCAGTTAGGTTTAACTACTAAGTGAACACCTACACCAGGCCTGTAAGGAGCAGTTTATCTGGGCTTCACCTCCAAGTTGGAGGCCGCGCCGCCGCCGCGCCGTCGGGATGACTTCTAGACCACGCACACATGATGTTAAAATGCAAAGCGACAACAAGCCTTGGTACGGACTGATTTACTGAAGACGAACCAAGTAAACGAAATTAGGACAACTGCGCTGCAAAGTAGATATTACCTCCATCCAAGAAGTGCGTTGGGATGGACCGGGTAAACTGAAATTAAAAAACTGCGATGCATACTACGGCGACTTTAAACAAGAATAAAGTCAGCGAATATTCGGGTGTGTCTTAAACTAGCTCAGGCAAAAATACAACACTGTGAGCGAGCGCATCACGCGAATCCGCATTTAGTCTAAATTTGCTAACATAAACCTCATTTGAGCGATTGCCCCCACATGAAATAAAGATGAAGACGCCAAGGGCATATTCTACGAGCTCCTAGAAAAATATATGAACGGTGTTCTGGCTATGACATTAAAATTACCTAGATAGGAAGTAAAGACCTAGGGCGAGACGTTTTGGTCTCCACAAGGGGACATGGAAATCTCCTGGTCAAATGTCAACCAGATATCCGAAATTTCCGAAGGGCCAACAAGGACTCAGACCATAACCTCGTTGTAGCCAAAGTACGGTTAAGGATATTCCGAACCAAACCAAAACAAGGAAGTACTATGAGGCTACAATTGCATGAGATTGTCATTTCCTTTGCTGATCAAGTATTGAAAACCAGTGTCAACATTGCCTAACAGCGATAAGAGACGCATCCTCTTATATGACGACGAGTGTAGGCGGGTAAACGGGCTATAAACAACAGGCATAGAAAACGGCACTTTACAGAAGGACGAGAGCTACTCGCGAGCTCAAAGTGCAGAAGAGTAGAGAGGAAAACCGGATTCTTAGAAGGAAAAAAGTGAGCATGAAAAGCTTGCCAATGAGGAGATAGAGGGATGTGACAACTGGAATGAGGGTCGTAAATTTTACCAAAAAGTAGTAGAACCGCAGTCTATGTTAAGAATATGGAAAAATAAGTTCTTCAAGCTGTATAACGGCGATGAGAATCGATTTCCGCTGAAAGGCAGATAACGCCATTCAACTTAGGCGATTCAGAAAAACAATTTTGCCTACCTGACCTCGACGAAGATAAGATTGGTATATCAAATCTGAGAGCTGTATGAGCTGAAGGAATCGCTTCTGAATTATTCAAACCAGCATGCGATGACTTGGCATGTTTTATACACCAATCCGTCTGCAAAATATGGTCGGAAGAAAGCATGCCCGATGAGTGGAATACCAGCATAGTTTGCTCAATCTTAAAGTAAAATCTCTGAACTGCGCCGTATTATTATGTGAACGTCTGAAGCTGTTCGTCAAGAATCTGATAGATCCATATCGATATCAGTGTGGATTCAGAACATGAAATTCTACCATTGACCAAATATTCAAATTACATCATTTCTTGTAAAACCTAAGGAACTTCAAATTGCCATCTATTCATCGATTTTTTTCTATATAGAAGAACTTTACAGAGTTTTGGCATCCTTGGAAGACACACATCATCCCGGTTATTATTTGTAGCGCTGAGGTTTGAAACTTGTCAAGGCAAGATGAGCACGTCTAAGATGCTTCGAGAGAAAAAATTGTCGGATGGTGTTTGGGCCCGATTGAGAATGGAGAAGAAGATACGACGACGAACGAATAAAAGTGCAACGACTTAGGTGGCTGAAGGTAAAAGATTCTGATGATTTGAAGCTTTTTAATCCTAACATACAGATACCCAATTTTTTATATTGTAATGTAAGGTTTGTAATGTAAGTGAACAAAATTGATATTTTGCTTATCAATTTATACGAATAATCAAACCACGATTAATTATTATTCTTAGGTAAACGATAGATCGACGAAAGAACATGAACGAACTGTTTTAGAGCAAAGCAATAAAAAAATGACACTTCGATTATGCTTAATGTGTATGTTTAATTAGGTGTTTACTCGTTGGTGGTTGATTACAGAAGAAAAAGAAAAAGTTAAGTTAAACATAGGCCGTTAGGATATGAAATTACATTTTGTTAAACAAGTAGGCAAAAAAAATTATAGGGTAATTTACTTAAGTTTGGCAAATTGCCGCAAATTATACAAAAAATATTTTAAGAATTAGCAAAGTTCAAAAAATGTATAAATTAATGAATTAAAAAACAAATAAGTTGAATTTAGTTAATTTGAGTGATATTAAATACAAAACATTCAGCCCGCCCTGAAAGACCCAGTTCTTTCAGCAGAACGGCAGCAGTGAGATTTTGACGATTGGTCTAACGTAGTCTCCAGTTTGTGTGGTAATAGTGGCAACTCGTACCAGTTTATCTTTTCCTGGATGGACTTCCTTCACCCGCCCAAGTATCCATTTGGCTGGTGGAAGATTTGAGTCCTTTAACATGACTACATCGCCAGGTTTGAGATCGGGTTTGACACCTTGCCATTTTGGACGTTGTTGCAACGAAGTCAAATATTCGGAGTGCCACCGCTTCCAAAAACCTTGTTTGAGTGACTGTAAAAGAGACCAATTAGTAAAAATGTTTCGATCAGAGACAAAGGGATGAGGAATAGAATTCATAGTGTCACCAATCAGAAAATGAGCTGGACTGAGAGCTATCGGATCCATATCCGATGTCGGCCACATAGGTCGAGAGTTCAGCAGTGCTTCGATTTGTGTCAGGAGAGTATACATCTCCTCATAAGTCAGCCGATGATCCTTAACTACTCGATTCAAATGGAATTTGACGGATTTGACCCCCGCCTCCCACAATCCACCAAAGTGAGGAAAAGAAGGGGGAATAAAATTCCACGAAATTTTGTCTTTGGATAAATGATCAGTAACCATGTCGTTGTGCTGCTGACTCAGGAGTAGTTGGAACATTTCGTCGAGACACCGATTAGCTCCATGGAAATTTGTTCCATTATCGCTCCAGATTTCCGACGGTTTACCACGACGCGACGCAAAACGATCAAGGGCTGCGAGAAAGGCGTTTGAAGAGAGGTCACTAACCAACTCTATATGGATAGCCTTTGTTGAAAAACAAATGAATAGAGCGATATAAGCCTTTGTAAATTTTGGGTTTTGTCCTCGAGCTAGTCGTAATGTTATAGGACCTGCGTAGTCCACACCAACCTTGCTAAACGGTCGCGAAAACAGGACACGATCTGCCGGCAGATTGCCCATTTGCTGGGTCGAAGTTGTCATTTGTTGGCGGAAGCACGGAACACACTTATGGACTATTTTACGTAGCAGATTCCTACAACCGATAATGTAATATTCTTGTCTTAGAAGGGCGAATAAAAGAGAAACACCTGCATGGCAATTTGAACTATGGAAATGATCGACGATAAGGTTTGCAATTCGGGTGTTTTTGTCGAGAATGATGGGGTGTTTTGCGGTATAAGCTACATTTGATTCTTGGATACGACCCCCGACGCGTAAAAGTCCTTGGTCATCCACAAACGGCGCTAAAGATGCTAGCTTATTACCTTTTGAGAGATTCTCACCACTTTTTATACTGTTTATTTCTAGCGGAAAACTTAGATGTTGGTGAAATTTTATTAGTTTGGTCTTTGCTATGGAAATTTCGAGAGAAGACAAAGCCAGAGATTGCGTTTTAGGGACAGATTTATCACGAGAATTCAGTAGAAATTTCTTTAGTTCAGCGTTTTTTATGGGATCACAGATTTCACCACTTGTTAGCATTTTTCTTATAGAAACAAGTTCACGAATATTTGCTATAAACCGAAATATGAAACCGAGCACACGAATAGATTTTAGAAAACGAGACGAATCATCGATGACTTTGCAAAAAATGTTTGTAGGGTCTAGTTTTGACACGAAAGCATAAGTCGGCTCCTTTTTTCGTCTTTCAAAGTCGTCACATTTGATATTATCCACTGAATATTCCGATTTTGGCCACTGGTCCCGTTCTTTCGTAATCCACGATGGTCCGGTCCACCATAACTCATTTTGGAGTAAATGAGAAGGTGGAATACCGCGAGAGGCACAGTCAGCTGGGTTTTGTTCAGATCGTACGTGGTGCAATGATTCTCTAGGTATCGCAGAGAGAATTTCTGAAGTACGATTCCCGATGAAAACTGACCACCTCTTTGGTAATGCCGATAGCCAATGGAGGACGATTGCGGAGTCAGTCCAAGCTACAACTTTTATTTCTTTATCTTGTAAAGAAGTTTTAAGTTTTGTTACTAACCGAGTTAGTAAAACTGCTCCACAGAGCTCAAGACGCGGAAGAGAGACAACTTTGATGGGAGCTACTTTGCTTTTTGCTGCGACTATGTTGCTATTAATATTTCCAGCCGAATCTACGCTTCTACAATATATCACAGCTGCGTAAGCATCCAGAGATGCATCGCAAAATGCGTGATATTCGACGTTTTCTTTCGATGTCCACATGATTCGTGGAATTTTTATTTTTTCGAGGGTTGGAAGCTCGTCGCGAATGCAGTGCCAACTTTTGGCATGCTCTGAAGATATGACGTCATCCCATTTATACTTTTTCCGCCAGAGTTCTTGAAACAATATTTTGATACCGATAACGACAGGAGTGAGAAAACCGATAGGATCGAAAATCCTTGAAGATTCTGAAAGTATTTGACGCTTTGTTGATGACGCTTTATCATTTAAGTTGACTTTGTAGGAAAACGAATCATTTGCAGGAGACCACTGCAAGCCGAGAAGTTTGACTGAGCTGTATTCTTCAAACTCCTTTGGTGACATCTCGCGTTGTTCTTCTGGCAAACTGAGAAGAAAAGGCCAACAATTTGTTGTCCACTTCCGAAGATTTAAGCCAGCAGATTTGAGAAGACTAACAAGTTCTTGGCGGAGTGACGTAACTTCTTCTATAGAATCAGCCCCAGTCATTACGTCATCAACGTAAAAGTCATTTAGCAATACTTCCGCAGCTCGTGGGTGTGTTTCTGCTGAATCGATTGCGAGTTGATACAAAGTGCGTACAGCCAAAAATGGAGCACAAGCAGTGCCATAAGTTACTGTCAACATACGATAATGTTTTAACGGAAGATTACTAGATTTTCTCCAAAGAATTCGTTGGAAGTCTGCATGCTCTTTAGAGATTCTGATTTGGCGAAACATTTTCTCGACATCGCCAGATATCGTATACAGATGACGACGGAAACGAATGCAGATTGAAAAGAGATCACGTTGATAGGATTTACCTATAAGTAACGATTCGTTGAGAGACGGATGATTATGCGAAGATCTAGCCGAACCATCGAACACTACCCTGACTTTCGTTGTGCTGCTATCATCCTTGAGAACAGCATGGTGCGGTAAGTAAAAACATTTGCTAGAAGACATATTTATCTCACTAGCAGGAACCTCTTCCATATGACCTAGGTTCAAATACTCATCCATAAAGCTTGTGTATTTATCCGTTAGGTACTGACTGGATGCGATGCGACGTTCAGTAGAATAAAAACGATTTAACGCGACGTGAAGGCTATTGCCGAAATCTCTAGCTTTATCGGATTTGAATGGTAAGTGCACCATGTACCTGCCGTCAGGTAAACGAGTATGCTTTTTAACGAATATGTCTTCTGCAAGTTGATCTTCAATGGACAGAGTAGGTTCGAGGTCGACTTCTTCAAGACGCCAAAAACGCTCGAGGTCAAACGTAGTTGAAGTGTCCAATGAAATGCAGAATGAATTGACACCTTTTGTTGTCGAAGGGGTGACGGTTTCCATGTTACCACAGACAACCCAACCGAAAATTGTTGGCACAAGATCAGGCATTCCTTGCTTACCGCGCTCTGCAGAGCCATTTATTATGCTGAATAATTTATCAGCACCGATGAGTGCGTCGATATGACCAGGAATATTAAATTTCGGGTCAGCTAAGGTGAATGAACTGAACGACTGTACATTTGAAACCGTAGTAAACGAAGTCGGTAACATGGATGTTAGTTTTGAAACGACGAAGCACTGAATTTCAATAAATTCTTGAGTGAAGCGAGAATGAAGTTTGAGGGTCACGATTCCATTCGTAACACCTGTTGGTGTTGCTCCAACACCTGCGATGGGTATTTGTGCGTTCTTGCGAACCAATCCTAATCTCTGAACTGTTTGTTCAGTAACGAAGGAGACCTGAGATCCCGAGTCTAGCAACAACCGAATATTTTGTATTGTTCCTTGCTTATCATGAACATGAGCGATAGCAGTGGGCAACAGAGTTTGATGCGAGCGAATCGAAGAAAACAAATTATTTGCCTGAGCTAATGATGAGCAAAGCGAGATTGGTGAAGCTGTTGTTTCTAGAGCATTTGATGTCGATGAATTGGTCGCGGAAATACCAGAAGAAGAAGAAGACGAAGATGTAGATGAAGAAACAGGAACTGCAGAAACTTTTGACGGAGGTTGAATGTGAACGAGCGAGTGATGCCGCGAGTGACAAGTTCTGCACCGAAATTTGGAATGACATTTTTGCGAAGAATGCCCTGAACGAAGGCAGTTGAAACATATTGAATTATCTTTGACGAAAGTACGGCGTGCGGTAATGTCAAGCGAAAGAAACTGTGGGCATTGATTTAAAAAGTGATCTGCTTTGCACTTTGGACAGCTTGGACTCGATTCTACAAAATGAGATTGAATGACCTTTGGATTCTTCCCACGAGATTGAGCAGTCGGACGAGAAAACGATTGAGCAGACTCCAAAGCATAACAACGCGAGTTCAAAAATATTAAAAATTCCTCAATTGAGGCATTAGCCTTTGTCCCTAACTCAAGTGCCCAAGCTTCCTTTGTATCTTGGTCTAATTTCAGCAAAAGTAGATAAATGACCCAAGGATCACGCCCCGTGGCTGCCAAGGAGTCTAAACCACGAATGGTTTCATCAGCTGCATCGGAGAGCTTACGAAGAGACTGTATAATAGACGCGTTAATATTTGGAATTGAAAGAAGTGATTGTATATGCGACTGTATCATAAAATTGGGACGATCATAGCGCATTTCTAACTTTTCCCAAGCATCAACGTAATTGACATCCGAAACTTTTATATCGCGAATAAGATTTGCTGGCTCCCCGCGTAGAAACGATTTCAAATAATGAAATTTTTGTGTCGGAGATATATCGGAGTTACTGTCTATTGAGCCGATAAAATGATCTCTAAAGCTAGGCCATTCTTTGTAATCCCCGGAAAATACCGATATCGAGAGCTTAGGCAATGCTATGGAACACGTGGATTTTTTTGTTTCATTAAGGTTTTTGAGAAATAAAGCCTGTTGGTTGGCTAATTTTTCGATGACCGATTCCGAGGTAGCAGGTGAAGCGGGAAGTATAGAAGCTAACTTTCGTTCGCGAATTACTTTTGTAAACGTGGATTGGGCAGTGAAATATTTATTTTCGTATTCGGAAAAATCATCAATGGGATCTATGTAGTCTTTGTCATCCGAGTGTCCGAAAAGTTCGTCAGTCAAAACAACGAATTTATTCCACGCATCATTTAGATTTTCTAATCGAGTTTCGAGAAGCTCAAGTGACACGCGGTCATCTAAATTCTCAGCGAAAGTTGCTGCCCGAGTCAAAAGACCTTTCACGTGTCCACGTTTCGCTTTGATAATATTCATTTTTAAAGTTTATAAAAAAAATAATCAAAATTACCTTGTACCTATGCAATTTAAATAAAGTTTAATTAAATCAATTGTACCACACGTGATTTATATCATACAGTTATAAGAAATGTTACATGCACTTATATTCGTATATTTAAAAAAATACATGTACTTATCGATAGATCATTAAAAAAAAGCATTTCATAATGTTCAGTTTTGGATTCACAATAAAAAAAAAACGATTAATAATCAGGTTCAATAAATGTGGCTGCGAAGGACCATGAACAAAATTGATATTTTGCTTATCAATTTATACGAATAATCAAACCACGATTAATTATTATTCTTAGGTAAACGATAGATCGACGAAAGAACATGAACGAACTGTTTTAGAGCAAAGCAATAAAAAAATGACACTTCGATTATGCTTAATGTGTATGTTTAATTAGGTGTTTACTCGTTGGTGGTTGATTACAGAAGAAAAAGAAAAAGTTAAGTTAAACATAGGCCGTTAGGATATGAAATTACATTTTGTTAAACAAGTAGGCAAAAAAAATTATAGGGTAATTTACTTAAGTTTGGCAAATTGCCGCAAATTATACAAAAAATATTTTAAGAATTAGCAAAGTTCAAAAAATGTATAAATTAATGAATTAAAAAACAAATAAGTTGAATTTAGTTAATTTGAGTGATATTAAATACAAAACAGTAAGGTTTTATTGAACTTTGATTTTTAACCTGTTTCTAGGCATTAAAGGTACATAAACACGGATGTGAACATTTTATTCAACAATTATTTTGTTTTATTACTTGTATTTTTTGTCTCTATACCACTGTATACTGTAGACGGTACAAGACACTGCGCTGGCTGGGGCGGTCACCCTTTCAAGTATCTAAAAATGATGTTCGTTCGATGCACGCTATACTATAAAAATACTATTTTTATTACTGGAAGGGATGTTAACATATTTCATTCAATAGCCTGCTCTCTTGCATTTTAATGTTTGAGTCTTTTCGGGTTTTATTGAACAAAATGTCAATACTGTTGTCTTGAGGATGTTTATCTATATGTGTACCATGGACAAGGACAACTAGAGTCAGACCATTTTTCTTCTGCAATTATCCCTGTGAAATATTATGTAAGCTCTTGTAAAAGTTTAAGTCAAAATGACACTATTGAGCTGAATAACATATCCTGCCTAGACTGACTGAGGGCAGCAATGTCCTTGTTTGACATTATGACAATGGCAGGTCACATAAAATTCGAATTGCCTTGTGGTATTTCTTTCTGCATTAACAGTGTAGCGAGAAAAGTAAGTACCTTTACCTACCTACATATATACATATATTTATGTACATAGTTTTTTTGCTTAAGAACGACCAGGATAATGCTACAAAGCTTTGTTGGGTTTTCGATTTCATTAATTTGAGGGCTAAATGCCGTTTTTATTAACACATGGTATAAGTTGATGTCAAGACTATGGTGGATAAATTGGTTTCAGAACGTTACCAACTTTATGGTGTATAAATGTGCATAAACCGAGAGGTGACTGAGGATAATTTCTGGGTTCTTATCAAATTCTGAATAGCTTTTACATCTTAATCGTGTAGTGGAAGATGGTTGAAGTTATATAGTATATAGACAACGTAGTTTTGTGTGTCCTGTTTTATTGCGTGAATGAACATTTGTTGGGTAAAGTTTTATTAAGCAATTTGTGCAGGATCGTGCCACTGAATATTCAATGAGGGGTTTCCACACTGGGTCTGGATGTCTTGATAGGCCATTAGAATATGAATAATATAATTAGAGTAAAGGAGTTTAAATATAATGTAACATGAGATTCAGCACGCTATCATTAGAAAATCATTTGACTATACAATGGCTGAACATTTATTTTTGCTTCCGCTGGCACTGTTTCAATCGAAATAATAAAATCGGCTAAACGTTTTTTACAACTCAAGTTCAGTCCTTAACAAAAAGCTATAAAAAAGTGAAGCTAATTTGAATAATTAAAAAAGACAGGGATGCCACCCACACTGATAACTTTCCCCTTCCCGTCTGTCGATTTGTCTTGCTTAAAACTTTAACAAAATATTTTTAACAATATAATTTGAGATCAATATCTTTCTTTGTTCTCACTTGAGTAGGTACTAGTTTTCTTATCAGTCTTTTTTGTTGTTTTTTAGGTTTTTGTGTTTTGTTAAAAAATTTGTCGGTTGAATTTTTCTAAAAAAAAAATAAGTAAAAACTACCAAGAACATTTTGCATATATGATAAAATGAGTTTGATTTTGAAATCCATTTTTGTTAACGAGATTTTTATTCGAAAACCATTTTTTACCAATTTTGGGAGCATTTCTTGAAAATTTGTATTTCTTATGTATATAAACAAATACAGATTCGATTTTTCTAAGAACAATTTTTAACGTTAACAACACAATTTAGCACATAATGAAATCATTTTGAAGACAAAACCTTCCTTTATTTACAGATACAGAGAATCGAATATCAATTTTAACCAATTTTGCTTACTATTTCTAGTAGATTTTAATTTTTATGAAAAAAATGACTGTTGTATTTTTATAAAAATTTCTGAAAATGTCGAAAGATACAATTTATTTGAAGATAATATTTTTAATTTTTGAAAAGATGTTTTAGTCAAAAATCAATTTTTACCAAGTTTTAGTACTGTTTTTTTTTTTTTTTTAAGGTTTTCATTTCTTGTAAAAAAAACTTTCAATTCGTTTTTTTTTTTAAATGTTACCACATATAGCAAAAACGTTATTGTTTGTTGCATAAAATCATGTTTTGTTCGGAAAATACCTCGAATGCTAGAAGTGGCAGTTATTTTTTTTTGGTTTATGAAAAAACGCAAATTTTTTCAAAACTATACAAGTTTTAGTGAGATATTTTAGGTCAACCAAAAAAGTATATTTTTTTTTTCTTTTATTTCTATACCCACCACACAATTTTTTTGAAAACCCTTTCTGCATCTTTCTGTATTATTATCGGTTAAACTATATTTATTTGAAGTCGATATCCCTACTGGTTCTTGAGATATGGATGACGAAAAAAGTTTTCCGAACGTTTGGACGTACGAACGTACAAACGCGTGCACAAACATCTCTCTAAAAACCTTTTATTTATATTCTAGGGACCTTGAAACGTCGAGAATTGTCAAACTTTATGGGAAGTTAATTAAAATTAATTTAAGATATTGACTTATTAGTGAGCCTAATTTTCAAAGCGGAATGGTTAAAGCTTTCGGAATAAATCAAAGTTCAGTTTCGAGCATCATAATCGAAGTTACTAAGAACATTTTGAGTAAAAAAAGAGTCGTGTAATAATAATCGAAAACTAAAGTCATGACAAATCGCACAAAAGACGATATAACGTTGGACGAAGACAATATTGAAATTAACAGACGCATTAACAATTCTGTAGCCTTAGACATATTTTACAATTGGACCAAAGTGCAGACACAATGAAATATATCCTCTACTCTGCGATTCTACCGATCCTTGACTGCAAAGCCACTGTACCAGCTAAGGATATGTCAGACCAAAATGGAAGGACAAATTCTGAACATACGACCAAGTCAAAGGGTCTTAAATAGAAGAAGAAGGCTGAAATGGAGCTGGGCAGGACATGTATCTAGACTTCAGGACGAAAGATGGACAAAAATTACAACAAAATGGAGACCTGAGAACAATAGACCAGCAGTAGTGATAATCTATCACAACTAAGCAAAATTGGTGCAACGAAGCCAAAACTGGAGACACATGGATAGTCTGGGGGAGGCTTATGCCAGTAACCAACATTTATAACCAGGGCCGTCGAGAGGAATCCCGGGCCCGGGACGGAAAAATCTCGGGCCCCCCCATATTTACCATTTTTTTAAAGTTCATGCCTATTGATACGATACGTTCTAATTTCAATTACGAATAGCATGAAATTGGTTGGAATTGAGGGAAATAATAATAGACTTGTGCACAACAGTCTTCTAAAGGGATTCCGTTCTTTGCCAATGTTTCGCAGATCAAATCAGCTATTGCGGTGCCAGTTTTTGTTGTTGCAATCGACAAATTCTAAAAACCGTTCTTGGATGGTGAACACATTTTCTTCCAAGTGCAGATATCGCAAAATAAATGTGTTTTGTTCCACATGACTAAAATCGGGTGTTGCATCGACAATCATAACGAAGTATTTGGCGTTTTCTCTCTCCTTCAAAATAGCTGAGTTCACATGTTGGGCACAAATTTTAATGAACTCATTTTGAATCTCAACGGAAAGGTAGTGGACTTGAAAAGGTTTGTGCTCTTGTTGTGAAATTCTTACTTTTTCCAAGTGCTCCTGACGTAAGGAGTCATAATGACTAATTAATTCCAAAATGCCCAAAAAATATCCATTATTTGGCTCTCCAATAAGTTTGCTATCGCCTCGTAGTCCTAGTCCCCTTTCGCCATGGAAGAAAATGGTGTCCAATATTCTATATAGAATTCCTTGCTATTTTTGTATGGCTGGTTTAATATACACACTTTGAAGTGACTTAATATCCTTCAAATCTTCAGTAAACAATTTATTCAAAATATTAATTAATTAACATTACGGAAACCACAATTAAAAAACGTTTGCGTGGGATTTCCCGGTCCCCCGAAACTGAATACAAAATTTCGTTCCCAGCAGAAACAAAAATAGAAGAAAAGAAACTTTATAAAAACAGAAACCGAAATATATATTTGTGTTTTGTTTTAAGTTGCCGGGCCCCTTATTTTGATTAATATAATAAATTTGAAATTTACGTTCAATTAAGTAAGAAAAGCGAAACAATTTATTAAAACTTTCTTTCAATAGTTCAGAGTTGCCCAATTTTTCATTAAATATAAACAAAAACGTATACGCCAATAATAATCAGGGTCCCAGATCGGCAAGCTTGTGACTGAAAGATTGGTAGATAACATGCAAACAGGGGCCCGATTGCGAAAGCATGAATGATTTTAAATTTTTGGGCCCCTAAAAATAAGTGGGAATAGGTATGTTGATGATGAATTTAGACTTCCTATATTGAAAAAAAAACACTCTCCTAATTGCTTTCAATTTTACGGGCCCCTAGAAAATCCCGGGCCCGGGGGTTCCCCCCTTTCCCCCCTCTAGACGGGGCTGTTTATAACTTTTAATCAGTTATTTTATTTTATTTTAAATTATATTTTTAAGACATGGATATTAATTATTAAATTAACTTAAATGTAATAAAATTACTTAAAGCGATAAAAACTTGTAATAATAACAATAATAATAACTGTATTATTTTACGGAATACGCAAAAGGAAAAAAATGCCGACAAATGAGTAGGTTAAAAAAGTATGCTAGGTTTTTATAAAATATTGTCTTAATTTTGTCAAAAATTGCTTTAGATTGTTTGGGTTTCTTGCACTCGGCACTCGGAGACTTCTTAATAATACTTGTTTTTATTTTATATAAATCAAAACATTAGTTAAATTAAGCAAATCATGGTACGACCTGAACTTCTACTACCAGACGTTCTCTGACTTTTTCTCTTATAACTTTTTTTTTGTCAATTAAAACAAACACACAAAATATTCTTATCTTCGTTTTTTTTTTTGTTTGCGTTGTCACGAACACTGGTTCTACTTGAAGAAGGCATTTTGAAAATTAATTAAAATAAATGCATTATACTAAATTGAGATTTTTCTCATCGCAATTGATTAATCTCACCATCTGGAGCACATTCTCAGTCTTCTTGAACTGAGCAAATAGATTCAGCACAGGTAGTATGTTCAGGATAAGACAAATACAAATACTTGTTGTTGGTTTTTATCTTAAATCGAATATTAGGCATATAGACTTTAAATCTTTTTAAAGCTGATATTATTGCAATCGCTTCTGAATCATATGAATAATACTTTCCTGCTTATGAAGTTGTCCGCTTTGAAAGAAAAAAAGGATGAAAATTCTTGTTTTCCTGGCGCCCCTTTAACATTGCATCAAACCCTAATGTACTATCTTCATAACAATGGTGGATACAGGGGGGGTCCTAGAGGTCACGACCCCCCCTGGGAGACTGTATTTTACTGAATTTTAACTTTGTCGCTAAAAGTACTACTTTTAACTGAGCACTGGACCACGAACATACATAATATGAATATTTACAAAAACGAACCCAGATATAAAATTAAAAAACAATAAAGGCAACACCCAATTAATATGTTTTGAAACGGCCTCGTTTTTTTGCAGATGATAAATATAGCGTATCTACTTTTAATAAAAGTAACCCCAATAACACCCTCATTAATGTTTGAAATATTAACGACAGACAATTAATATATTGTGTTATTAACATGGATGAGACAAAAAGTATTCAGGACACAAAGATTATACTTCACCTAAGACTCACAATAGCTGCAATTCGGAGATGATGAATGAAAATCCAAATATTAGACATTCGAAAAATTTGCAAATATTGTAGAGATTTTACGCCGAAAAAAAACACATTTGGCCTTATTTCACTTTTATAAAGTGTAATAAAGCCAATTTTCAACAGTTAGTCTTGTTACACTTAAAGAAAGTGAAATATTGCCAAATTAATTTTATTTCACCTTCAACGGTGTAATTTATCATTAATGCAAAGAAACTTTGTATACACTCAACTTTACACCTACCAAAATCCTATAGGGTGCCCAAGCAGGGGGGTTACAGGGGGCAGCATCCCCCCCCCTTACATACCTAACCGTAATAGTAAGTTGGTCTTATTTCTCAGAATAGTTTGGCCTATTTCACTTTGGAAGAGTGCAATATGACCATCTTCTGAAAATTGGCCTTATTTAAATTTTTTAAAGTGCAATAAGGCCGAGTCATTAATGCAAAGAAACTTTGTATACACTAAACTCAACTCAAAACGTGTACTAATGCTTAAGTTGAACTCCTTCCGTTCATATTCAAAACCTTAACTAAAAACAGGCAAATTTTTCAGTATATGGAAGAAGTAACTTCTTGCATCAATTTTCAAGAAAGGTAACAAGGCGGATATAACAAACTACAGTCCCATTGCAAAACTTTCTTGCATTAGGTAGAGCAAGTGCAGCAAATATGGCCCACCCTTAACATTTTTTTAAATAAAACCATAAATTTAAGTCTAATTCATTAATTTTTTTTGTAAACAGTCTAACAAAACATTTTTAATTCAGCTTTTAAAAACTTTAACTAAAAAAAGAAACATAACAAAAAGTTAAAAACAAAAACTTAAAGGAACTTAATAAATGATATTAAAAAAAATTGCGGCAAATATGGCCCACCTGGTGTTAAATATGGCCCAGGGTGGGCCATATATATAAACTTTATAAACTTTTTTTTAAATCATGATACCACACATGTTAAGAAAATATTAAACACAATTTAATTTAAAAAAGAAGTTGCTAATTTAACTCAAAATTGAATGTTAAAACACTTAAGAAAACTTACCAAAAAATTACCTCCAAAGTAAAAAAAAAAACAAAGTGCCCGTATATCTTTCACAACCGTCGCGCCATATTAAGCACGAAAGACTGAGGCTAAACCGGTTTGAACGAGTTCGTATTGCAACATTTTTTTTTTTCGCTCCGGCTTCCGGTTTGGGAAATACCGCTATAGGCCATATTAACCACGTAGGCCACATTTGCCGCACTTACTCTACTAAACTTTTTTAACAAGTTGTTTGTGAGAGTGTAGCATTTTTTATTAAATCTCATTTGCGAACAGCAATTTGAACATGGTTTCGTGAAAAACAGGTCAACTGTTACAAATCTCCTCACATTCTCAAACATACATATGTTCAAATGCTTTTGAGCAAGATTATAAAGTTAGCTGTGTATGCACATTTTATTTAAACTTAAAGCTCTCGGTTTCCACCATTGTTCTTAGCTTAGATCTAATTTTATTTTGAAATTGTCATTCACCTCCTTTTGTTGCTCAATCTGGTGTTCCCCAGGGAAGATATCTTGGCCCTTTTAAGTTCATTATGTCTATTAACGACGCACGTAACGTCTGTCTACGCTCAAGTAAAGTTCACATTTTTGCTGATGACATGAAGATTTTAACAATAAAAAGAGGCTGGGATGCGACCCACACTGATAACTTCCCATTCCGTCTGTCGATTTGTCTTGATTAAAAGTTTGTCTATATGTATCAATTTTTACCAAATTTGCGTACTATTTTTTGTAGATTTTATTTTTTTTATGAAAAAACGGACTTGTAGTATCTGAACAAATAATACACTTGCTAATAATAAGCAACAGTATAATATCTAAAATATTTTAATGCCAGTTACGAAAAATAAAAATAAAATTACTTTTAATTTAGCTTCAAAAGAATACGGTCGTGTTTTATTTATATTAGAAATAAGCAAACATTACATTGGCGACGAGGAAGAAAACCAAACGGTTAGCAAAATAAGGGATACCAAACAATTAACAAAATTATTTAATAAGAAGACGAATATACCAAGCAATTGACAAAGTGATTTAATAAGAAGTCGAATTTTATTGGAGGAATGGAAATCGGTGCCGGAGGTACATAATATGTTTAAAGAAACAAAGAATATGTATAAATATTTAAATAATAATGCTTATACATACATATATGTTTATGTAAGTATGTATGTTTAAGAATGTTTATACACATGCATAACACATTCATATTCATGTACATATATGCAATTAAGTTGCATATATTTAAAAAAAAAATATATGAATGAATAATTGATAGCTTTAATGCATGGTTTTAATACCGAATTTGTGTTTTAAATACCGATTGTGTAGCTTAAATGCCGAAAGTCACAAGGTTTAAATACCGATTGTGTGGCTTAAATGCCGAAAGTCATAAGGTTTAAATACCGAATACCGATTGTGTGGTTTAAATGCCGAAAGTCACAAGGTTTAAATACCGATTGTGTGGCTTAAATGCCGAAAGTCACAAAGTTTAAATACCGATTGTGTAGCTTAAATGCCGAGTTTAAAAAAAAAAAAAAACAAAATGTTTTACCAACATTTTTTTTTTCTCTAGAAATAAAGGAGTAGTAGTTTTTGTATATTAAACAGAGCTGTCATTTGTATATTGTTTTTCTTTATTTGTTATGTAATATAGAAAATACTAAAATTGGACTGATGATGGCACCTTTCAATTTTGGATTGTATGAAGATAACATTGGACATGAGTGGAGAAATTGGGTCCAATCATTCGATTTCTGCATGAAAGCAAGCGGAATTGAAGATGAAGAAAAGAAATGTTCCTTAATGCTACATTTTGCTGGTAGACAGGTACAGGAAATTTTTTTAAAACTACCGGAAACAGCAAGCCAACGGTTAAAAGGACCAATGGCAAATGAATACGTACTACAGTTGACACCGTATCAAGATGCTTTAGAAAGATTAAATGACTTCTTCTTACCTAAACAAAATGCAACTTATGAACGACACATTTTTCGTTCAATCAAACAAAAAGATAACGAAAATGTAAGTCTTTTTGCTTTGCGATTGAAAATACAAGCAGAGCGTTGTAATTTTGGAAATGAACTGGAAGAGAATGTTAAAGATCAAATAATAGAAAAATGTTGTTCCGATACGCTCAGACGAGAAATGTTAAGACTTGGGGATGCTAAATTAGATATCGTTTTACGCACTGCTAATATTTTTGAATCTATAAACAAACAAGAAAAAGTATTCAAAACCAATCCAGAAACAACTGAAGTAAACAAAATAAATGTTCAAAAACAAGAAAAATATGAAAACCGTAAAATCGATCAAAAATGTGAATGCTTCAGGTGTGGATATACAGGTCACCGAGCAAATGATGAAAAATGTCCAGCCATTGGAAAATCATGCAACAAATGCGGCGGACGTAATCATTTTGCAAGTAAATGCAGAGCAAGACGGATCATTGAACAAAAGTTAGACAATGAGACCAAAAATTACAACTTTAAAAGAAAGAAACTCGAATTTGAAAATCGAGATGACCCACGAGCATTGAAACAAAACGAAAGTTATCACTCAGTTAAATACATAAATAATGATGCTGCACAAACTGATAATAGTGATTACGTATTTTGTATTCATTCAAACGAATCTGAAAATACAATTAAGTGCAAAATTGGGGGAATAGAAACAACTGCTATTGTCGATTCTGGTTCAAAGTTTAATCTCATTGATTATAAAGAATGGAAGAACCTGAAAGCCAGGAAAATAATTGTTTCAAACCAACGAAAAGAAACCACAAAAGTTTTTAAAGCTTATGGGGGTCAAGTGTTGAAAATTGCTGGCGTATTTGAAGCGAAAATTGAAGTAGCTGGAAAGGAAACAACTGCCGAATTTTATGTTATCCAAGAAGAAGGAAGATTTTTAATTGGTAGCGATACAGCGTTGACATTGGGGATATTGAATATTGGTTATCATGTAAACAAAATTGAGAATACAGACAAAATTGAACCGATGGGAAAAATAATAGATGCTTTGGTGGAAATTCCATTGCGAGAAAACATTAAACCTATCGCACAACCGTACAGACCGATCGCAATGCCTTTGGAAGAAGCAGTTCATAAGAAAATCGAGGAATTGCAAAAACAAGGTCAATGGTCCATCCAAATGGATTTCACCAATGGTTGTTATTCCAAAAGACGATGGGAAAGATATTCGAATTTGTATTGATATGCGCAGAGCCAATGAAGCAGTTCATAGAGAAAATTACCCACTGCCAACAATGGAAAACTTCTTGCCATATATTGGAAATGGTAAAGGAAAGTGCTTTTCAAAATCAGATGCTAAACAGGCATTCCACCAGGTTGAAATTTCTGAAAAATCACGGGAAATAACTACCTTTATCACTAGAAAAGGACTTTTTAGGTACACAAGATTAATGTTTGGCATTACATGCGCTCCAGAACTTTTTCAAAAGATTATGGAACAAATGTTAAGTGGTTGCGATGGCTGTCTTATTTACATTGATGGCATTCTTTTATATGGTGAAAACGAAGACGAACTAAAAAAGATTAAAAATAAGAAAGTAATATTAAACAAAGAAAAATGTGTATACAACGTTAAAGAAATAGTATTTCTTGGACACAAATTATCCGCAAGTGGTATAGCACCAAAAGATGACAAAGTGTTGTCAGTTAAGCAATTTAGAGTGCCAAAATCATCTGAAGAGGTTAGAAGTTTCTTGGGTTTAGTCACATATGTATATAGGAAAATTTATACCAGACTTGGCTACAATTACAGACCCATTGAGATTTCTTACAAGGAAAAACCAATTCTTCAAATGGACTGAACTACAACAAAAAGCGTTTGTCGAACTAAAAAATCATATGACAAACAACATGATGTTAGGGTTCTATGATGTTGATGATAAGACTCAATTGTTTGCTGATGCCAGTCCTGTAGGGCTTGGAGCCGTTTTAGTACAAATTAATCACATTGGACCAAGAATAATTTCATATGCAAGTAAAAACTTATCGGATGTGGAAAAGCGATACTGCCAAACAGAAAAAGAGGCACTTGCACTTGTGTGGGCTGTAGAACGATTTCACTACTACTTGTTCGGAAGAGAATTCGAACTTATTACAGATCATAAGCCACTACAAGTAATTTTTGGTGCTAAGTCAAGACCATGTGCAAGAATAGAAAGATGGGTTCTACGTCTGCAATCTTATAGGTATAAAGTAATATACATAAAAGGCAAAAACAATATTGCAGATCCACTTTCAAGGTTACTGGATGACAAACATTCCGATTCTACATTTGATGAGCAAGCTGAACACTATGTGAATTGGGTTGCTAATACAACAACTCCAAAAGCATTAAAATTATATGAAATAGTGGAACAATCCAAGAAGGATCCGATCATTACGGCAATGAAAGCAGTCATTTACGAAAACATATGGGTTGAATCACTGAAACCATTTAAGCCATTTGAATGTGAGTTTTGTTTTACTGGTGATATTCTGTTACGTGGCACTCGCATTGTGATGCCAGAAGCTCTTCGTGAAAGAACAATTCAGCTTTCACATGAGGAACATCCTGGAATGACTGTAATGAAAAATCGTTTACGTTCAAAAGTATGGTGGCCAAAGATGGATCAACAAACAGAAGATTTTGTAAAAAAAATGTTATGGCTGTACTTTAGTTGCTGCTCCTTATGCACCTGAACCAATAAAAAGGAAAGAACTACCAACACACCCATGACAACATTTAGCTATTGATTACCTTGGTCCATTGCCAACAGGGCATAATTTACTCGTAGTTGTAGATTATTACAGTCGGTTTGTTGACCGTTCGACCCCACAATTTATAAAGTACTCAATCGAAAAGGAAGTGAGGTTACAATCGAAGCCCCAGAAACAAAAAAACAGTATCGTCGAAATGTGGCTCATCTAAAAAAAATAAATGATGACGAACCAGTTTCTAAGAGGTTAACACGTTTAACGACAAGGCAACAAAATACATAGTAACATGAAACGAAAATAATTGCATTTTTAAACTTTGTTAAATTATAAAAAGAAAAGAGTAATGTAGTATCTGAACAAATAATACACTTGCTAATAATAAGCAACAGTATAATATCTAAAATATTTTAATGCCAGTTACGAAAAATAAAAATAAAATTACTTTTAATTTAGCTTCAAAAGAATACGGTCGTGTTTTATTTATATTAGAAATAAGCAAACATTACAGGACTGTTGGATTTTTATATCGAATGATATATGAATATCGAAAACAATATTTTCTGTGAAATAAAATAAGTTTGAAGCCAATATTTGTAATTTTTGAAAAGCTATTTGAGTCGAAAGTAAATTTTTACCAAGTTTTAGTATTGTTTTTTTTTAGGTTTTTATTTTTTGTAAAAAAAACTGTCAATTCGATTTTTCACAAAATTTTATCGAATGTTGAAAACAATATTTTTTATAAGTTAAAATTAGTTAGAAGCCATTATCTTAAATTTTTGAAAAGATATTTGAGTCGAAAATCAATTTTTACCAACTTTTGTTAGGTTTTTAATTTTTTGTACAAAAGCTGTCAATTCGATTTTTTTTCAAAATTTTACTGAATGTTGACAACAATATTTTTTGAAAGATTAAAGTAGTTTAAAGCCAATATCTCCAAGTTTTGAAAAGATATTTGAGTCGAAAATCAATTTTTACCACCTTTTATAATTTTTTTTTAGGTTTTTATTTTTTGTACAAAAACTGTCAATTCGATTTTTCTCAACATTTTTCAGAATGTTGAAAACAATATTTCTTATAAGATAAAAAAAGTTTGAAGCCTTAATCTCAAGTTTTTGAAAAGATATTTGCGTCGAAATTCAATTTTTACCAACTATGAGTACATTTTTTTTTAGGATTTTATTTTTTATAAAAAAAACTATCAATTAGATTTTTCTCAAAATTTTATCAGATGTCAAAAACATTTTTCTTCGTTGCACAAAATTGTTTTGGAGATGAAATCATATTTTGGTCGTAAAATTTTCGAGGTGACAATTTTTTTTCAGTTTTTTTGATTTATAAAAAAACCGTTAATTGGATTTTTTTTCCAAAAATACAATTGTTTTGTATTACGTTACAATATATATTATAAAATTTAATTCAAGTCTCTAGCATCATTAGTTCATGAGATATTTAGGTTTAAACAAAATTGTCACCTTTTTTTTAAACTGCTGTGGTAAAAAAACCACCCACGCAATTTTCTTGAGAGCCCTTTCTGCATCTTGCTGCCTTATTATCTGTATAACAAAATGTATTTGAAGTCGATATCTCTTCTGGTTCTTGAGCTATGGAGGACGAAAAAAACGTCGCGAACGTACAGACGTACGGATGTTCAACCAGCGCTCTATTTAGAGTGGTGACAGCGCTCGAAGTGCTTTTTGGCGTTTTGGACGTACGGACGTACGGGCGTACGGGCGTACGGGCGTACGAACGTACGTACACACGCACGCACAGACATCTTTCTAAAAATCTTTTATTTCGACTCTAACTCTAGGGACCTTGAAACGTCGAGAAATGTCAAAATTTTCAATTTGACAAATCGGACCCATTACAATAACTTCATATGGGAAGTTAATAAAGTCCACCCATGATCGTATAACATTGATAGTTTTACTTTTTTTTGTGGGAAAAAAATAGCCTTTCCTTCAACTCTTTAAAACGCCAAACGATAACTTGTATTTAAAAACGAATCGGTAGTTTATTTGATTATTGTATATTGCAGCAGAAACTCTGTCGCGTCTTCACTTTTAAAGATTTGTTTTTATTGCTGTTCCAACTTAGAATTTACACATCACATTAATTTTATTGTCAATAAGGCAAGTTCTATGCTTGGTCTTATAAAACGCTGGGCAAAGGAGTTCAATGATCCCTATATTACTCTTTCTTTGTAAAATTGCCATGTTCGTCCTCACCTTCAATATGCTTCGCAAGAATGGACTCTCCATTATGAAATTTATAGAAAACGCATTGAATCAATTCAACATAATTTTATTCGCTTTGCCTTAAGAGTCTTCCTTGGGATGACCCTTATGATCTGCCTCCCTATGACCATCGTATTCAGCTTCTACAAATGCAATCGCTCCATCGAAGGCATGTTAATAATGACTTAATATTTCATCAACTCATTAATGGTGAAATTGATGCACCTTATTTACTATCGTGTATACATTTGAATTACCGCGGTGGAACTTATCACCTGCGTACATTTGATTTCATACATATATATCTATGGACTTCCATAAAACTAACTTTGGGAAGAATGAAGCTTAAAGTCGAATAAGCATTTTATATAACTTAAATTGTTCATCGACCGGTTTAAATCTGGGATGGGGATGGGGCCTACACTGATAACTTCCCATCCCGTTGGTCTATTTGTCTTGCTTATAAAACTTAAACAAATGTTCATAATAATATTTTGTATAAGATACGTACATAATTTGAAGTCAATTATCTTTCTTTGTTCCCTAATACTTGAGTCGGAAACCATTTTTCTTTTCAGTTATTTGTCGTTTTCGTGTTTTGTTTAGAAAGTTGTCAGTTCAATTTTCCTAAAAAATTATCTAAAAATTACCAACAATGTTTTTCATATGATGAAATAGTTTGAATTCGAGATATCGAGAATCGAACATGAAATTATATCAATTATGCGTATTATTTTTTGTAGACCTTAATTTGTTATGAAAAAAAATTGACTGTTTTATTTTTATAAACAATTTACTGAATGACAAACGCAATGTTTTCTATAAGATGAAATTAATTTGAAGCCAATATCTTAAATTTTTGAAAACATATTTGAGTCGAAAAACATTTATTACCAAGTTTTAGTAGGTAATTTTTTTTTAGGTTTTTATTTTTTGTAAAAAGACTGTCGGTTCGATTTTTCTCAAAATTTTACTGAATGTTGAAAACTATATTTTTTATAAAATGAAATTAGTTTGAAGCTAATAAAAAATCAATTTTTACCAACTTTTGGTAATGCTTTTTAAGGTTTTTTATTTTGTAAAAAAACTACCAAATCGAATTTTTTTCAAAAGAGAGAGATTTCGATGCCAAGCTAGGAAGAGAAGATATCTTTGGTGGGGCAATCGGGAGATACAGCCTGCACGACAACACCTCCGACAACGAATTCAGACTGATCGATTTCGCTGCGGGGCGACACTTTCTGGTAGCTAGTACGCAGTTAACACATCTTGATATCCACAAGGGGACATGGCAATCTCCTGATCAACCAACTGTCAACCAGATTTACCGCATTGCAATCGACCAACATTGCGAGGGCCAACATTGACTCGAACCACTACCTCGTTGCAGCCAAGGTCCGGCTACGGATATCCCGATCCAAATCAAAACTACGAGGTACTGTGAGAAGATTCGACGTTAGACAGCTACAATCGCAAGCGACTGCGATCGAGTCTCTAATAACCTCTTGAGAAGTCATATGAAGAACCAGTGGCAACATTGCCTTGCAGGTTTCACACGGCCACCACATCGAAACCCCTGATTTGATGACGAATGCCGGCAAGCGCATGCAACTAAGCAACAGGCATACAAAACTGCGCTGCACAGAAAGACAAGAGTTACTCGCCAGCTCTACGAGCAGAAGAGGAGAGAGGAACACCGGCTTATTAGATAGAAAAAAGGGAGCATGAGAAGCGCGCGAATTAGGAGATAGAGCTATGTCACAACAGAAATGAGGTTCTTAAATTTTACAAAAAGGTGAAAAAAAAACCTCCCAAGGGTACCAGCCACGAACAAAAGCCTGTAAGGACGATCAGGGGAACATCGTAATAGAACGGCATGCTTTGTTAAGAATATGGAAAGACCACTTCTCCAAATTATGTAACGGCGATGAAGAATCGAATTTTGCTGTAAGGGAGATAGAACCACTCAACCTAGGTGACGCAGATCAACAATTCCGCTTACCCGACCTCGACGTAGTGAAGATAGCTATATTTAAACTGAAGTCAAACAAAGCTGCTGGAGCTGCCAAACTATTCAAAGCAGTAGGCGATGACTTGATAGGGAGCATGCACCAACTCATCTACAAAATATGGTCGGAAGGAAATGTGCCCGATGAGTGGAATATCAGCTTATTTTGCTCAATACACAAGGTAGGCGACCCTCTAAATTGCGCCAACTACAGAGGCATTAGTCTCCTGAACATTGCATATAAGATCCTTTCTGCCGTATTATGTGAACGTCTGAAGCCAGGGCCGGACTTAGAGGTCCAGAGGCCTCGGACAATAAAGGAGCGGAGGCCCCCTTACCCCAAATTATTTTCAAAATACATAAAGTAAACCATTTTTTTTACTCGAGTTTTTCAATAAATAATTTATTGTGAAACCAAGTAGATTCCTTTAGTGTTGAACAAACACATACATACATATATGTAAATATAAACGGAAAAAAGAATTATCTGAAATTAAATTTTAGGGTTAAAGAACGGAACCTTTTGAGCTTTTTTCGCCGAAAAATCGTTGGTGATTTCGTTGAAATCCAGTTCTCGGAGTAAATCGCTTTCAATGCTCAAGAGAGAAAGCTTCGATAGACGGTTTTGTCCCATCGTGGTTCAATTCGAAGTCTATTTTTATAATTTTCATTTTTGAAAATGAGCGCTCTCCAGTGCAATTTTTTACCATCAAAACCAAATACATTCTCAATGCAATTTCTAGGTTTGGGAATGTAGCTCTGAAATTTTGATTTTCAAGCTTGTCACGATGAGGTGGATTTTGTATGACAATCGAAATCGATATTCTTCAATAATTATACAAATAACTTACTATTGACCGACTATGTTTTTTTCAATTTCTTGCATGCAGTAAAGTTCGTGAATAATTGATGGCATTTAATTGTGTCACAATAATAATTATTTGCTTATCAAACTGCATACCTGACTGCATAAAGAAATATGAAACAAATTACCAATTAGTCAATAATAATTAATTTTTCCAAGAATTGAAGAAAATCGATTCTTCATATACAGCAATTAATTTATATGTACATATATATATAAGAAAAAAAAAATTGTCGAGACACGGAATCGAATACTCAGCCATTAAGTGATTGGGGTACTTCCTCAAGATGGGTAGTGAATTGGAAGTGCTTCTTATCAGGGCCATTTGATTTCACTGATTGCCTGATTGGAGTGAACAAATATAGATCAATGATTTCTGTTATTTAAGATTAATATAATTAAATAATCATGTATGTACAAAGTACTGTAGGCTGTAGGTAAAGGTAAAAGAGCAAACAAAATACAAATCAAAGGAAAAGTTGTTTACTAGTTGGAATTAAAAAAAAAACAAATGTCTGAAGTCTCTATTGTGGGGGCCCCCCGTTTGTGGAGGCCCCGGGCTTCCACCCCGGTTGCCCTCCCCTAAATCCGGCCCTGTCTGAAGCCATACGTCAACAACCTGATAGGTCCTTATCAGTGTGGCTACAGACCACGAAAGTCCACCATTGACCAAATATTCACATTACCGCAGATCTTGGAAAAAACCTTAGAACTTCAAATCGGTACAAACCATCTCTTTATCGATTTTAAGGTCGCGTATGACAGCGTTTATAGAGAATTGCTCTACAGAGCAATGTCTAGTTTTGGCATCCCTGTCAAACTTATCAGTTTGTGCAGAATGACGATGTAGAATGCGCGCTGCTCTATCAAGGTCGGAAAAGATCTCACCGATGCATTTAATGTCAAAAAAGGTTTAAGACAAGGCGATGCATGTCATGCGACTTCTTCAACATCATTCTGGAAAGAATTGTGCAAAACTCAACCGTCAACACTGGAGGCACAATCTTCCAAAGGTCCATCCAATTACTCGCTGATGATGTTGACATGATTGGAAGATCAAAGCGTGATGCATTTTTAAGCATTGCGACGGAAGCGGACAAGATGGGTTTAGTGTTCAATAGGTCAAGACCAAGTATATGCAATCATAAAAAAAGGACATTGAACAACGACGCCTTGGACAAAACGTCACCATGCACAGCTATAACTTTGAAGTAGTTGAGAACTTTGTCTACCTAGGACCCGTTATAATAGCAGATAACGACACCAGCGCTGAAACGAAACGAAGAATAACTCTTGCAAATCGCTGCTTCTTTGGACTTAGAAGTCAATTGAGTAGTAAAGTCCTTTCTCAAGCATCTACAATCACAATCTATTTCTAAGAAACTCATCTTCACGGTTTTCATTTATGACGCTGAGATGAGATGAGAGCGTCTTAGGATGCTTCAAGAGAAAAATTCTTCGGGTGATTTTTGGTCCCGTCTGCATAGATGGAGAGTGGAGAAGAAGATACAACGACGAACTGTACGTGCTGGACAGTGACACTGACCTGCTTAACAGAATTAAAGTCCAAAGACTTAGATGGCTGGGCCATGTAGATCGAATGGACATCAAAGCTCCAGCCCGCAAGATCTTCGAATCCAATCACGACGGAAATCACAGTAGAGGAAGACCACCACTCAGGTGGCGCAACACAGGTGGGAGAAGACCAACCAACTTAACGTGTGAAACTGGAGACAGCTAGCTAGGGACCGAGCTGGCTGGAGACGCCTGTTGGTCGAGGCCCAGGTCCACCCGGGCTGTAGCGCCACTTTAAATTCCTATAAAAAACCACCCACTCAATTTTTTTAAAAGTTCTTTCTGCATCTTTCTGCATGATTATCTGTAGAAAAAAAATTATTTGAAGTCGATATCCCCACTGGTTCTTGAGATATGGACAAAAAAAAAAAAAAAAAACTTTTAGTTAGACTCTGGGGACCTTGAAACGTCGAGAAATTTCAACATTTTCAATTCGACAAATCGGATCGCTTAAAATAACTTCCTATGGGAAGAATTAATAAGGTGTTATTATTCTTTAAAACCAGCGCTCCACTACGTAAACTTCTTTTTTTAATTTTTGTTCTGTAATAGTTTCTGTTGAATGTTAATAATGTTTTGTATTTTGTGCGTGATATTTTAAAACAAGATAAGTTTATTAAAAGCTTTTTGTTTTATAATTGGAACCAAATAATAGATCAATTAATAAATTGCTTTATTTTCGACTTTGGAAATCTCAGAAATTCTTAGGTATACATTTATAGCCACGGAAAAATCTGAAACAATTTTTGGAATTTTTAATTTCGGAAAAGGGGGACCAGAACAAGGATAACATGATTTTTGAACGTGAAGTGTTTTTTCGGCATAAAATCTTCATTTATAAATAATTTTGAAAAATGTTTGTAAGAATTGGATTTGAGTCATCTTGGATAATAAACAAGTTTTTGATTGTTGATTTTGCAAGAGGGTTGTGGCCAGTATTTTTTGAAAATTTTTAATAGGTAGGTACTAAAAATTCATTTTATGAAACGAATGGTTAGAAAAATTTAGAAGAGCACCGAAACAATTGGGAACAAGTTTTGAAATTTAGATTTTGGAGGGGGGGGGGGGGGGGCAGAATACGAATGATAAATTTGCGCCATAGGCGAACAAAAAAGTTTACATAAATACTAATATTTCTCTCCCAGTGCCCCCTTTTGCAAAAACCAATAATTTAAACCAAATAGGTACCTACATATTTTTTCAGCAACATCCAAATTTGGTTTTTCACAGTTTTGATATTTCGGGACCCTGGATTTTAACATTTTGACTTTTCTAGATTGTTTGGTTTTCGGAATTCTGGGGGAGAGTACGATAACTTTGGCGACAAAGTTTAATGACGGATTTGTATAGAACAGTTAAAAACAAGCATTTTTTACTATGGGAGGGGGGGTCTATCTCCCCCCTTTAGGCGGTAGGGGCAGTTTAAAAAATATGTACATTAAATGGAAAAAAATAATTAAAAAATAACGGTTATACTTATAATTAAGTATTATACCTTTTTTTAAAGCCAACACTTTTGTCTATTAGCTTGTTTTTAAATCAAGTCAAAACTATGCATAGTTTTTGAAAAAAATTGTTTTAAAGTCAAAATTTGTGCAAAAAAAAGTTAAAAAAAAGGTTTAAAGTGTAATTTTTCAAAACTTTCAGATTATCTACTATTTTTTTTTTATAATTCATTGCTCTTATTTGTTTTTGATCAAAAACTGAAAACTAAATGACTTGATGTCTTCTAGTTCTTGAGAAAATTGAAAATTACCAAAACAAAATATTTTAATTAAATTACTTTTTCCTTGCTTAAGTATTAACGTAATCTTATTTTGATAATAATAATCGAATATGGATTAAGATATACCTAGGGTAAATTAATTTTTCTTAAATCCAGCTTATTTAAATGCAAAAGAAACTTTGCATTCATCCCATCTTGCACCCACCGCACCTTGCACCCTCTCCACCTTGCACCCACCTTGCAACTTGCACCCACCCCAAATCCTATAGTGTGCCCAAGCAGGGGGGTTACAGATCCCACTGTTGCATACACCCAAATTCGCACACACATTACTGTTGCATACACCCAAACTCGCACTGTTACTATCAAAATAAGACCACTCAAGCAAAAAAAAAAGAATTAAATTAAAATAGTAGTTGTGGTTATTTTTAATTTTCTCAAAAACTAAAAGACATAAAATCATCTAGTTTTCAGTTTTTGATCAAAAACAAATAAGAGCAATAAATTCTGAGTTTAAAATTAAATTTTTCAAAAACAACGCATAGTTTTGACTTGATTTAAAAACTGGCTAATGGAACAGAATGTTAGCTTTAAAAAATTGTATACAACTTAATTGTAAGTATCACCGTTATTTTTTAATTACTTTTTTCCATTTTAAATAATAACTTTTTTAAATTGCTCCTCCCGCCTAAACGGGGGGAGATAGACCCCCCCTCCCATAGTAGAAAATGCTTGTATGAAGACTCTCTACCAAAAACCGTTATTATATCTTGGCGCCAAAGTTATCGTACTCGTGCCGAATTCTGTCCCCAACAAGTACAAAACATTTTTTAGCTGAGCATACACCCTCTATTGTCTACTTCTGTTTGTAATTTTTATTATGACAAAACGTTCAATTTCTAAATTTCATAATCTGATCTACGGCGGCGTATGCGCCCTGATTAGTTAAAATTGCGAGTAGTAAGTTTCCTTAAACACTGATCTTTTTTTTTGTACATCTTAAACGGTTCTTTTAGATTTTGAAATTCTGAAATTGAATAAATTGAAAATTTATTTTTTCCAACCGAAACAAGCAGTATTCATTTGATCAAATGAAGCGACGAACAAGACAAACCTGTATCCGCCCCTTAGTGGCAAAAGTCACGTAACAGGGCGTTACCGTATAAACCTATTAAAATTTACCACAACTTCCACCTATGCGCGGATACAATGAGTAAACTTGAAAACCATCACCGTTCATTTATCTTTTTATCTGATATGAAATAAGAAGTGAGTTACATTTGTTGGATCCTAACCCCCGCCCCATTTTGTTCTGATAGCAGTGGGAAGGATTCATTCTTCTCTGCAAAGAGAACGTTCACTTCAAAAGAGAGTGAGATGAAAAACAGAATTGGCAACACACCTTTTACTCACATATATGTAAATACACACAAACTAAACTTAAAATGATTTGCATACTTTATGAAAATACTGCTTGCAAAAGAATTAAAGGGGAAGCGATTTTAAGTTTTTCATAGAATTTCGATATTCGAGTATTTGAGTGTTGAAATTAAAAAAAGTAATTCTTGTTACACAATCTTCAATGGATGACATTAAAATTTTAACAACTGTTTTCACCTTAACATAACCGATGCGATGTATGGAGAATGGTATGCTTCATTTATTGAACTGAGCTGTGAGAATGCGCCATCTCAAAAAGTTTCACAAAATAATGTCTGGTTTCTCACCCTCTCAGAGAAAATTTCATAACTACTCTATCGGGCCATGAGTTCTGGCTATTGTTTGGGCTTGCAATGAGAGAAAAATAATTACCTGGTGCATAGGAACCTGTTCTAGAACATTAGTTTCCTAGCCATACCATTCTCTTGTGAAGAAGGTATAGAGATATCTTAAGTACATAAGATACACTTGTTCTGTTTCTATTTTTTTTGCATTCAGGTGAACATGTCCTTGGAGGCACTGTTGTCAAGGAATTCATTTTGCTTATCTGCATCCTGCATCCTGAAATCCTGCATCCTCCTTTAGAGAGTAAACTGTTTCAGTCGTTTACCACAGCAACACACGATGTCTCAAGGTATATATTCTTGGATATCTCACTGCACTACCCTAAACAGTCATTTACTGTAGTGGCACTCAATAATGGTAGCGCATGGCATGGTACCTATATCCTTTTCTCCAAGGAAATCTTTCCGGACGACTTTTCTTGGCGTATTTGCCAGGATGTCTATTGGTAATTTAGATAGCAGAGTTCTGAAAGTGTCGGCTGCATGTAAAGGACACCGAAATGTCAGTGCAATGTAATTGCCACTGTAGCTCACAAATAGCGAAGGAGTTTAGGAGCAATGTTCGAGTCCTCAGGTCAAATATAAAATTATAAAATGCACACTTTGGTTAAAATATATCGATGTTTACACATCCCGTTGCTTAAATATTTGAAGTTATTTCGAAGACATTAAAAAATGCTTTAAAACAGAAGTGTAAAGCGGTCAAAAAGCTTTGCATGCAGTATTAGTGGCAAATAAAACCCAAAATCTATAATGTTCTTATGCAAAAGATATGTTCTTACTTAAAAATTAAGGGCTGGTACAGTGTTATCATAAAGTTTTTGTGTGTTTCCTTTTTAACTTATTTTATTTTTTACTTAATTTTTCGTTTTCAATTCAGTAATATTAAAATTTTGTATATATTAATAGCTGACCAACAAAACTTTGTACCACCAAGCATGCATTGAATGATGTGACATTTTTAAACAAATTTGTTAGTTTACTAAACATAATAAAAAGAAATTCGACCAAATTGAAGAGACCAAAAACAAATGAAAAAGTCCAAAATGACAAACATAACAAAATAAGAAACAACAGCATTCATAGATTTCTACAATCAAACCAAAAAGAAATTAATAATATGAACTGTAACCAACACAGCAACTAGCAACAAAAGAAGCAAATTTTGAATAATAAGGACTCGACCGCAAGCCGATTAGCCATCGTGGGGAATAACGGCCAATACCCTCCAAACTATCCATCAAACCAAGACCAATCCAAAAACGCTCTAGACATTTGTAAATACAATGTAAGAACATTAGCTACAGAAGCAAAACAATCAGAACTAAGACTAGCATTATCAACTATCAACTGGGATATACTGGGACTATCCGATCTAAGAATTTTTGGACAAAACATAATTGAAAATCAGAATGATATATTCTGTTACATTGGTGAGACAAAAGGCTTGCATGGAGTTGGATTTCTCATCAAAAAGAGTTTAAAGGACATAATAATCAATGTACGATTTTTTAGTGAAAGGATTTGTAGCCTATGTTTAAAAATACAGACACAAAAATGACGATAATTCAGGTTTATGCCCCGACCAAAACAGCAACTGACGAAGAAATTTCGAACTTCTACAATTTATTGGACAAAGTATATAATGAAACAAAAACGGAGATAATGTATATTATAGGAGATTTCAACGCCAAGTTAGGGAAACAGATTGACAACGATGAAGAAGTAATGGGACCATTTGGATACGGACGAAGAAACAAAAGAGGAGACCAACTTATAAAGTGGCTGGAAGAGACGAATCTCAGATTTGCAAATTCTTTCTTCAAAAAGAGAGAAACGCGTTGGGTTCGAAATCCTGTATGGATCATAATACTGTATTTAAAATACTGTATCTCAAAATACTGTATTTCAAAATACTGTATGTACAAAATACTGTATGATCAAAATACTGTAGCTCAAAATTCTGTATCTTAAAATTCTATATACCAAAATTCTGTATTTCAAAATGCTGTAAATAGACTGACAAATAAAAACCGTTTTGATAATGTAAAAAAGTGCGCACTTTTTTACATTATCAAAACGATTTGTATGTATTTGTCAGCCTATTTACAGCATGTTGAAATACAGAATTTTAAAAACAGATTACTTTTATAAAGAATACATTATAATATTTTTTCATTGGCATAATGTTCTAATATACTTCCCTTGAACAATAACATATGATAATTCATAAGTCTTCTAATTAATAAAAAAAAAAAAAAAAACAAATAAATGGTATCTTCGTCTTATTTTCTCTTCCCATTTTCTTCTCATTAATTGTTATTTCTCTCACAGTTGTATATGAATTGTTGTTACCACAATCAACAATTCCATAAACAATTACACCGATCTTTCAAAACTTCCACGTGTTGGTTCATTTCGTTGATATTTAAAAGCTAATGCAAATTTAAGAATTAAGTGAAATTTGGAGTTGCAATAAATGATATAATGTACATACATACATACCTTCGGAAAACCATAAAAGAAGATGCGAAAAATGATATCCAAACATATAACGATGGAAAAGAGTGGATAACATCAATTAAGAACAAAAATAACAACGCTATTAATAGGAGAGATATAAATGAGTCTGCTACCAAGTTTTTCGAAGAACTCTTCAAATCGACAAAAGAAATAAAAGATGATAATATATCGATGGCGGACAGCTACTCCAACTTAAATACTGTTACACTTCTTACAAAAACAGATATTGAACAAGCAATTGACGATCTAAAGACAGATAAGTGTACAGGAAATGACGGTATTGTAACAGAAATGCTCAAATATAAAAAACAACCAATTTCTACAGTCTTGACCACGATTTTTAATGACATACTTATAAGACAGCAGATTCCAAAACAATGGAAACAAGCTACAATTACGCTTATCCACAAAAAAGGAAATAAAGATGAAATAAATAACTACAGACCAATAAGCAACATTTCTATGATATATAAACTGTTCTCCAAAGTAATGTATACAAAAATTAAGGACACATTAAACAAAAATCAGCCAAGAGAACAAGCAGGATTCCGAGAAGGTTTTTCAACAACAGACCATCTATGGTCTTTGTAGACCATCTTTGTATCTTTTATATATTGACTTCAGTAAAGCATTTGACTCAGTAGAACATGACGAAATATGGACAGCGCTGACAAACCAAGGCATTCATCCTATCTTTATAAGGACATTGAAAAATATATATACAGAGAATAGGAAGAGAAATAAAAATAAAGAGAGGCGTAAGACAGGGGGATCCAATGTCACCACCATTATTCTCTGCCGCACTGAAAGAAATATTCAAGAAACTAAACTGGGACAATAGATATGGAATAAATATTTGGGGACAATATTTGAGCAACCTTAGATTCGCTGATGACATAGTTCTCATTTCATCAACTTCCGGACAAATACAAAATATGCTCATAGAATTGACAAATGAATGCAAGAAAGTTGGACTTCATATCAATAAGTCAAAAACTAATATAATGACTAACCATATTAAAGATGACATAATGCTGGATAACGAAAACATAGAATATGTAGAAGACTATACTTATCTAGGACAGACTAAGTCATTCATTAACCAGGAGAAAAAAGATGTTTCTAGACGCATTACCAATAGTTGGAAACAATTTTGGAGTCTAAAACAAATATTACAATCAAATCTAAGGGACGAAACACGAAAATATATACTAGACTCTGCTATTCTACCTGTTATGACGTATGGGTTACAGACTATATCCTTGACTTCAAGTTTACTTGACAAAATAAGAATATGCCAAACCAAGATGGAAAGAAAACTACTTAAACTACGAATTAGCCAGGGAGTGAGAAATAGAGAAATAAGACGAAGAATTGGTTTAACGGACGTGGTTGAACGAGCAAAACTCTTTAAATGGAATCGGGCAGGACATATAGGTATCTAGATGGATGGCAACTCTGGCAAATTTTTAAGTGACAGCAAAATTGAATAGCTCTATAAAAAGTGTTTATTTTAAATTAAAAAAAATAATAATAAACCTTTAAAAGTATTTAAAAACATTTTAAAAGTGTCAAGAAATTTTAAAACATTAAAGTTCGATTAGAACAGTGAATATCAAAGTGTAAATGAATTCGAAAAGATCCCTTGCTTTCACTTCACCAGAACAACAAATTGCACCTTTCAAAAGGCATCAAAAAACAACAACAACTAAAACTGTTGCAACCATGGCTGTAGGACAAATGTCAATAGAAGATCTGAAGACGTTCATGGGAAATTTATTGGACGAAAAAAATGCAAATTTGGCAACAAAAGAAGATATCACATGATGAAATCCAACAACTCAGGACAAAAAATGCGGAGCTAACAACTAAATTGGAGGATATCCAAGATCAATGCAAACTCTTAAACGTGAAGTAGACTTTCTATCTAAGAAAAATTGCGAAAAAAATCTCATCGTTCGGCTTCCTAAACATCCAAACATTGACCATCGTGAAGAAGTTCGAAAGTTGTTTACATCTCTTGTGCCAAAAGAATCAACGTCCATAAGCTCAATGCGTGTACTACCGTCAAATTACCAAACTTGCAATGTTTTGGTGGAAACTAATTCGAAAGATATGTGGATGAAATGCTTCAAAACTCAAGCAAACTAAAAGGTACTGGCATGTTAATTCACCGAGACTTTCCATTAGAAAAGCGAAAAGTGCGACAATCATTGCTACGTGTTAGAAAGGCAATTACAAATTGTAAACAAACTGAGGATGTACAAATAAAAGGTGAAACATTGGTGACAGCAGGGACAAACTTCAACTGTTGCAGAGAGAAGGGGCTTCTTTCTGACAGATCAGATTGATTCTCGTGGTTCTCGCTGAATTGTATGCGGGATTCAGTCTGTCAAATGAAGAGCTTTTACGATCTACAAAAAGTGCATCGATATTCAACGGAAGTGGGAAACAAAGAGAGAAATGTCAACGTAAATAGTAAACCGCCAAGTAATATGCAACGAAATTTAAACTTAGATTCTGCATGAGAAAGAAACGTCTGCCAGATTCAAAATTTAGAGTTAAAATTAAGTAATTTAAAATTATTGTCGTATAATGTAGGGGGTTTAAAAAATAAACTACTTCTTCCATCTTTTTTTAATTATATAAATAGCTTTGATTATTTTTTTCTCTGTGAAACACATGCAATGCCAAACAATTATGGAGAATTTGAAAAGTTTTTCATAGATTTTAAATTATTTTGGATCCCAGCAACACGAGTACATACTCGTGGGCGGGCAATTGGTGGATATCTTTTAGGGTATAAACCTGTAGCTTTATTACAATTGACAACCATACAGCTTTAAAAATTACCTTATTAGATGAATTTTATTATGTTTTTCCAATATATTTAAATTGCAATGATTGGGATGAAGATTTTTGTAGTTTAAGTAACTTATTAAATACTGTAAGCAACAATAATATAATGGTAATTGGTGATTTTAATGCGCGGTTAGGAGAGGAACAGATTGAAAGTGATACGATGGTTTTTGATGAGCACTTTAAATTGACCAGACATTCAAAAGACAAAATAGTGAACGGAAACGGAAAAAAGTTATTAGATCTTTTTCAAAGTTTCGATATTTTTATATTAAATGGTTCAATTAACGGTGACATGGCAGGGGAATTGACATTTATAGGAGGGCCAGGTTCCTCGGTTGCTGACTATTGCGGAATAAGTGGCAATTGGTCTCAAAAGATATTTGATTTTAATGTGGGTACATTAAGTTTTTCGGACCATATGCCTTTAACAGTAACCATTACTACAAAAAACGTAAGACCAGAAACCGATATCATTCTTCTGCCTAAACTCTTATGGAAAGAACGGGATAAGCTCAATTATCATGCGAGACTGGATGAAATTATTCAACAACCCGATTTTAGCTCAGTTGTCTTAATGAGCAAATTGATCTTTTCACCAATGCTATTAAACATTCGGTTACGTCAACTGATAAAATGTGTGTTGTCAGAGGAAAACAAAAATGGTTCCATTTAGATTGCGAGAAAGCTAGAGTTAAGTCTTTCAAATTGCTAAAGCTTGCAAAAACTCGAAACGGAGATTTATATCGTAAATCTTATGCTCGAGCCAACAGCTACTACAAAGAACTTTGTAAAAGTAAAAAACAAGAATACTTTTCGAAAATTGCAACGGACTTAAATAATGTAAGAGACTCCACCCATTCTTGCAAAATTATTAAGGAACTTAATGGAACAAAGTTTAAGATTGGTAAAATTTTAAATGCCAATATACTAGCTCATTATTTTAAGACTGTACTTAACCCTATTTTCACTTCAAATTCTGTGCAGTACGCTGAAAATCTCGTCGATGTAAACGCGTTATAGTATAGGAGCTCGCAATGTTTTCGAGCGAGAATTTTAGATCAGTCAATTTTTTGATATGTTGTCTTACTTGCTTTTTCGGTTAGAGTCTGGGCAGTCTGGCTGGCGGTAGTGGTTGCGTTTAGGGGGGAGGGGCAATTTAAAAAAATTATTACTTAAAATGGGAAAAAAGTAGTTAAAAAATAACGGTAATACTTCCAATTAAGTATTATACCTTTTTTTAAAGCCAACACTTTTGTCTATTAGCTTGTTTTTAAATCAAAACAAAACTATGCATAGTTTTTGAAAAAAATTGTTTTAAACTCAAAATTTGGTAAAAAAAAGTTAAAAATATGGTTTAAAGTGTAATTTTTCAAAACCTTAAGATTATTTACTATCTTTTTTTTAGAATTCATTGCTTTTATTTGTTTGTGATCAAAAACTGAAAACTAGATGATTTTATGTCTACTAGTTCTCGAGAAAATTAAAAATTACTAAAAATCGAATAAGGCTTAATTCATTTTTCTTAAATCCAGCTTATTTACATGCAAAAGAGACTTTGCATGTACCCTTGCACCAACCCCACCTTGAACCCACCCCACCTTGCACCCAACCCAAATCCTATAGCGAGTCCAAGTAGGGGGGTTGCAGAGGGGCAGCATGCCCCCCATACACACTTCACTGTTGCATACGCCCAAACTCGCACCTATCATTATTACTAACAAAATAAGACCACTCAAGCAAAAAAAAAAAATAATAATTTAGGTAATTAAAATAGTAGTTGTGGTTATTTTCAATTTTCTCAAAAACTAAAAGACATAAAACCATCTAGTTTTCAGTTTTTGATTAATAATTAATAAGGACAACAGATTATTTAAAAAAAACATATTTATAAACAAATGGTTTTGAAATATTGAAGTTGAAATTTTTTTTTAACTTTTTTAACGTTTTCGAGCGAGAATTTTAGGTCAGTCAATTTTTTGATATGTTGTCTTACTTGCTTTTTTGGTTAGAGTCTGGGCAGTCTGGCTGGCGGTAGCGGTTGTGTTTGTTAGTGCGCAACCTACCTGTACATGCGATAATTTTGAATTTTAAAAGATTTTTTTAAAGCTTAATTTTCAATTTTCCACCTTTAAATAGGTCTCCTAAATATGCATTTATTATTGCCTTACATTTTTATGATTGTTTATTATGTGTCATACGCGATTTTTTAATTTTTTAAATACAAAATTAATTTAGTAAAAAAAGTTTGGGGAGAGTACGATAACTTAGGCGACACAGTTTAATGACGGATTTGTATAGAACAGTTAAAAATAAGCATTTTTTACTATGCGAGGGGGGTCTATCTCCCCCCGTTTAGGCGGGAGGGGCAATTTAAGAAAATTATTACTTAAAATGGAAAAAAAATAGTTAAAAAATAACGGTAATACTTACAGTTAAGCACTTTTTAAATCAAGTCAAATCTATGCACGTAATTTTAAACTCAAATTTTAAGTAAAAAAAAGTTGAAAAAAAAATTTCAACTTCAATATTTCAAAACCATTTGTTTATAAATATGTGTTTTTTTTAATAACTTGTTGCTCTTATTAATTATTAATCAAAAACTGAAAACTAGATGATTTTATGTCTTTTAGTTTTTGAGAAAATTGAAAAATTAATTTAGCCTAGGTATATCTTAATCCATATTCGATTTTTAGTAATCTTCAATTTTCTCGAGAACTAATGAATTAAAGGGAACGTTATCGGTAACCATTATTTCTGGTACACCATGAGTGGAAAAGATAGTAGACATAAAATCATCTAGTTTTCAGTTTTTGATCACAAACAAATAAGAGCAATGAATTCTAAAAAAAAGATAGTGTAGTGGAGAAACTTCTCCACTCAGATTTTTTTAAAATATTTTTGTCTGATTTAAGTGTATTTGATTGATTTTATTTTGTTTTCTTTAATGTGACGGTCCATAAGAGACAGCATTCGCGTCTACAAATGTCCTCGAGTTTTATCTGTCACAATAACTATCGTAAGCCAAAAGAGCCCCTAAGGTCTTCAATTGTCTTTACGATGTTTGTTGTTTGTCGAATTTGCTTTCACTTCACCAGAACAACAAATTGCACCTTTCAAAAGGCATCAAAAAACAACAACAACTAAAACTGTTGCAACCATGGCTGTAGGACAAATGTCAATAGAAGATCTGAAGACGTTCATGGGAAATTTATTGGACGAAAAAAATGCAAATTTGGCAACAAAAGAAGATATCACATGATGAAATCCAACAACTCAGGACAAAAAATGCGGAGCTAACAACTAAATTGGAGGATATCCAAGATCAATGCAAACTCTTAAACGTGAAGTAGACTTTCTATCTAAGAAAAATTGCGAAAAAAATCTCATCGTTCGGCTTCCTAAACATCCAAACATTGACCATCGTGAAGAAGTTCGAAAGTTGTTTACATCTCTTGTGCCAAAAGAATCAACGTCCATAAGCTCAATGCGTGTACTACCGTCAAATTACCAAACTTGCAATGTTTTGGTGGAAACTAATTCGAAAGATATGTGGATGAAATGCTTCAAAACTCAAGCAAACTAAAAGGTACTGGCATGTTAATTCACCGAGACTTTCCATTAGAAAAGCGAAAAGTGCGACAATCATTGCTACGTGTTAGAAAGGCAATTACAAATTGTAAACAAACTGAGGATGTACAAATAAAAGGTGAAACATTGGTGACAGCAGGGACAAACTTCAACTGTTGCAGAGAGAAGGGGCTTCTTTCTGACAGATCAGATTGATTCTCGTGGTTCTCGCTGAATTGTATGCGGGATTCAGTCTGTCAAATGAAGAGCTTTTACGATCTACAAAAAGTGCATCGATATTCAACGGAAGTGGGAAACAAAGAGAGAAATGTCAACGTAAATAGTAAACCGCCAAGTAATATGCAACGAAATTTAAACTTAGATTCTGCATGAGAAAGAAACGTCTGCCAGATTCAAAATTTAGAGTTAAAATTAAGTAATTTAAAATTATTGTCGTATAATGTAGGGGGTTTAAAAAATAAACTACTTCTTCCATCTTTTTTTAATTATATAAATAGCTTTGATTATTTTTTTCTCTGTGAAACACATGCAATGCCAAACAATTATGGAGAATTTGAAAAGTTTTTCATAGATTTTAAATTATTTTGGATCCCAGCAACACGAGTACATACTCGTGGGCGGGCAATTGGTGGATATCTTTTAGGGTATAAACCTGTAGCTTTATTACAATTGACAACCATACAGCTTTAAAAATTACCTTATTAGATGAATTTTATTATGTTTTTCCAATATATTTAAATTGCAATGATTGGGATGAAGATTTTTGTAGTTTAAGTAACTTATTAAATACTGTAAGCAACAATAATATAATGGTAATTGGTGATTTTAATGCGCGGTTAGGAGAGGAACAGATTGAAAGTGATACGATGGTTTTTGATGAGCACTTTAAATTGACCAGACATTCAAAAGACAAAATAGTGAACGGAAACGGAAAAAAGTTATTAGATCTTTTTCAAAGTTTCGATATTTTTATATTAAATGGTTCAATTAACGGTGACATGGCAGGGGAATTGACATTTATAGGAGGGCCAGGTTCCTCGGTTGCTGACTATTGCGGAATAAGTGGCAATTGGTCTCAAAAGATATTTGATTTTAATGTGGGTACATTAAGTTTTTCGGACCATATGCCTTTAACAGTAACCATTACTACAAAAAACGTAAGACCAGAAACCGATATCATTCTTCTGCCTAAACTCTTATGGAAAGAACGGGATAAGCTCAATTATCATGCGAGACTGGATGAAATTATTCAACAACCCGATTTTAGCTCAGTTGTCTTAATGAGCAAATTGATCTTTTCACCAATGCTATTAAACATTCGGTTACGTCAACTGATAAAATGTGTGTTGTCAGAGGAAAACAAAAATGGTTCCATTTAGATTGCGAGAAAGCTAGAGTTAAGTCTTTCAAATTGCTAAAGCTTGCAAAAACTCGAAACGGAGATTTATATCGTAAATCTTATGCTCGAGCCAACAGCTACTACAAAGAACTTTGTAAAAGTAAAAAACAAGAATACTTTTCGAAAATTGCAACGGACTTAAATAATGTAAGAGACTCCACCCATTCTTGCAAAATTATTAAGGAACTTAATGGAACAAAGTTTAAGATTGGTAAAATTTTAAATGCCAATATACTAGCTCATTATTTTAAGACTGTACTTAACCCTATTTTCACTTCAAATTCTGTGCAGTACGCTGAAAATCTCGTCGATGTAAACGCGTTATAGTATAGGAGCTCGCAATGTTTTCGAGCGAGAATTTTAGATCAGTCAATTTTTTGATATGTTGTCTTACTTGCTTTTTCGGTTAGAGTCTGGGCAGTCTGGCTGGCGGTAGTGGTTGCGTTTAGGGGGGAGGGGCAATTTAAAAAAATTATTACTTAAAATGGGAAAAAAGTAGTTAAAAAATAACGGTAATACTTCCAATTAAGTATTATACCTTTTTTTAAAGCCAACACTTTTGTCTATTAGCTTGTTTTTAAATCAAAACAAAACTATGCATAGTTTTTGAAAAAAATTGTTTTAAACTCAAAATTTGGTAAAAAAAAGTTAAAAATATGGTTTAAAGTGTAATTTTTCAAAACCTTAAGATTATTTACTATCTTTTTTTTAGAATTCATTGCTTTTATTTGTTTGTGATCAAAAACTGAAAACTAGATGATTTTATGTCTACTAGTTCTCGAGAAAATTAAAAATTACTAAAAATCGAATAAGGCTTAATTCATTTTTCTTAAATCCAGCTTATTTACATGCAAAAGAGACTTTGCATGTACCCTTGCACCAACCCCACCTTGAACCCACCCCACCTTGCACCCAACCCAAATCCTATAGCGAGTCCAAGTAGGGGGGTTGCAGAGGGGCAGCATGCCCCCCATACACACTTCACTGTTGCATACGCCCAAACTCGCACCTATCATTATTACTAACAAAATAAGACCACTCAAGCAAAAAAAAAAAATAATAATTTAGGTAATTAAAATAGTAGTTGTGGTTATTTTCAATTTTCTCAAAAACTAAAAGACATAAAACCATCTAGTTTTCAGTTTTTGATTAATAATTAATAAGGACAACAGATTATTTAAAAAAAACATATTTATAAACAAATGGTTTTGAAATATTGAAGTTGAAATTTTTTTTTAACTTTTTTAACGTTTTCGAGCGAGAATTTTAGGTCAGTCAATTTTTTGATATGTTGTCTTACTTGCTTTTTTGGTTAGAGTCTGGGCAGTCTGGCTGGCGGTAGCGGTTGTGTTTGTTAGTGCGCAACCTACCTGTACATGCGATAATTTTGAATTTTAAAAGATTTTTTTAAAGCTTAATTTTCAATTTTCCACCTTTAAATAGGTCTCCTAAATATGCATTTATTATTGCCTTACATTTTTATGATTGTTTATTATGTGTCATACGCGATTTTTTAATTTTTTAAATACAAAATTAATTTAGTAAAAAAAGTTTGGGGAGAGTACGATAACTTAGGCGACACAGTTTAATGACGGATTTGTATAGAACAGTTAAAAATAAGCATTTTTTACTATGCGAGGGGGGTCTATCTCCCCCCGTTTAGGCGGGAGGGGCAATTTAAGAAAATTATTACTTAAAATGGAAAAAAAATAGTTAAAAAATAACGGTAATACTTACAGTTAAGCACTTTTTAAATCAAGTCAAATCTATGCACGTAATTTTAAACTCAAATTTTAAGTAAAAAAAAGTTGAAAAAAAAATTTCAACTTCAATATTTCAAAACCATTTGTTTATAAATATGTGTTTTTTTTAATAACTTGTTGCTCTTATTAATTATTAATCAAAAACTGAAAACTAGATGATTTTATGTCTTTTAGTTTTTGAGAAAATTGAAAAATTAATTTAGCCTAGGTATATCTTAATCCATATTCGATTTTTAGTAATCTTCAATTTTCTCGAGAACTAATGAATTAAAGGGAACGTTATCGGTAACCATTATTTCTGGTACACCATGAGTGGAAAAGATAGTAGACATAAAATCATCTAGTTTTCAGTTTTTGATCACAAACAAATAAGAGCAATGAATTCTAAAAAAAAGATAGTGTAGTGGAGAAACTTCTCCACTCAGATTTTTTTAAAATATTTTTGTCTGATTTAAGTGTATTTGATTGATTTTATTTTGTTTTCTTTAATGTGACGGTCCATAAGAGACAGCATTCGCGTCTACAAATGTCCTCGAGTTTTATCTGTCACAATAACTATCGTAAGCCAAAAGAGCCCCTAAGGTCTTCAATTGTCTTTACGATGTTTGTTGTTTGTCGAATTTAAAAGGAAAAAATAAAACTAGGATTGGATGCGCTTTGGATCTTTATTCTTCTATGGTCGGAGTTCGAATGAAATTTGAAATGAAATCTATTATTAATTTAACTTCTGGTTAACATTATTTAACATATGTTTTATTGTTACTCAGAGAGAGAGAGCAATCATTGTTATCAGTTATATAATGCAAATTTAAAAACTTTCGTTAAGTCACAATGAGTCAATGAATTATTTATACAATGTAACACAAATCTTTTTAATATTAATAATTTAATTCATTTTTGATTTAATAAATTTAGTATATAATTGATCATGTAATTAAATAATTTAAAAGTCTTGATAGTGATTTTAATTAAATGAAAATAGAATTTGGTTCGTTACAACCTCCCCCTCTGTCGCTGATAACGACCCGATGATGCGACAGGATTTTAAGAATATGTTCGTTTACGTCTCATTCTTGTAGATCTTCGCTAATTCGGATCGTCTTGCTGTGGTATTTCAAGGACACTTGTTGTTTTGTTGATTTTTGGATCATCTTGACTTTGATGATGAGTGTTGTTTTCTGGAACATCTATGCTTTGATCGGTATGAGCCGTGCTAGGTTCTTTTATTGGTTGTTGTTTTTGAGGTCGGCCTCGAGGACGAATTGGATAAATTGGATTGGTGTTTGTACTGTTGTAAGGTGTCAAAGATGAAACATGATGTAAACCAATGGGTTGGTCCGGTTTATCTGTGGTTGCCAAGATATAGCATGAAGATCCTTTCTTCTTTAAAATGATGTAAGGGCCATCACGGCGTGGTACAAACTTTGATGTTATGCCTTGCTTTGCTTTGCTTTGTGCGTGTGTTTCCACAAGGACTCGATCACCAATGTTGAATTCCTTTTGAGGACGTCGTTTTTGATCAACGTATGCTTTGTTCTTGTCTTGAGCTAGTTCTTGTGATTCTTCAGCCAATTTCAATGTGTCTGCAAGCTTAAGTAAATGAGGTGTAATTTGTGGTATACAATTTTCGGATTGCACAACTTGTCTCAAGTCAGTATGTACTTCAAAAGGAGTTCTAAGTTCCCTTCCAAACGTTAGGTATGCTGCTGTATAGCCGGTGCTAGAGCATTTTGCTGTATTCATTGCAAAACGAATCGCTGGCAATTTAGAAAACCATTCACTGTGGTTTTGTTTAACATATATTGAAAGCTGTGTTTTGAGATCTCGGTTTTTTCTTTCTACTGGATTTGCTTCGGGATGATAAATTGGTGTAAAGGTTTGTCTTATACCCAAACAGAAGGTGAGTTTTTGCATCAATGCCGATATAAATTGGGAACCGTTATCCGAATGTATTCTCCTCGGTACTCCGTAGCGAAGAATAACTTCATCAAGAAGTTTTAGGGCACAGTTTTCTGCAGATGCCACTTTAAGTGCGAAAAGCTCTACCCAACGGCTGCACAGATCTTCTACTATGAGGATCCACTGATAACCGTCTTCTGAGCGTGGTAGTGGACCAAATAAGTCAACTGCAATGGTTTCAAAGCGCTGGTTACTGCATACAGTTTTCATTAATCCTATAGGTTTCAGGTTGGTTGGTTTGTATTTCTTACATTCAGGACATGCTTTTACATAGTTAGCTATGTCTGAACGCATCCCTTTCCAATAATAAAACGGAGTGATGCGATTGATTGTTTTGTCAATCCCATAATGACCTGCTGTCGGTGCATCGTGATAATTATATAAAATTCTATCATGCATTGATTTCGGTGCAACTAATTGTCCGTTTTCGGAATCTTCTTCCGAGCAATAACGGTATAGGATACCATCAATCATCATATAACCTCTACTCGTGTGAAGTTGAACATTTTCGTCATCTACTTCGAAAGAATCAATGATTTTTCTTACGACCGGGTCTTCAAGTTGCGCATCACGTACTTCTTTAGCTCCTTGTGTCGGAAAATCGATTTCAAAGGACATACATTCACATTCTATACTTGTATGGTTTTTAAAACAAGGCGGACGGGACAGTGTATCTACCACAACATTTTGTTTACCAGGAGTGTATTCAAATTTTATATTGTAAGTTTGCAATAACAAAGACCAACGAGCTAGTCTTCCGGTTGGAGACTTTAAACTGAATAACCATTTTAACGGTTGGTGGTCTGTTAAAATTGTTATTTCCGCTCCTTCTATGTATCCGCGGAATTTTTGAACTGCCCAAACAACGGCTAAGGCTTTACGTTCTGTCGTGGAGTAGTTGCGTTCTGCTGGTATTAATAGTCGACTTGCGTATTCGATTGGGTTGTAATACTTCTCCCCCTGCAGCAAAACAGCTCCTAACGCATAGTTGCTAGCATCTGTCCATAGAAAAAAAGGCATATTTTCATTCACTTGTTGAAATATAGGTGACGTACTTAAAAGTTTTTTTAACTCTTCAAAAGCAGCTTGTTCTTCATTAGACCATTTCCATTTTTGTTTTTTTTTTTGTAGGGTTTGATAGTGGCTTAGATACTTCGGCAAAGTTTGGTATGAAACGTCGAAACCAAGAACAAGTTTGCAAAAAGGACATGAGCTGCTTTAAATTCTTTGGGCTTGGGCGTTTGGTTATAGCTTCCGTTTTCTCTGGATCGATTTTTAAACCATCTATTGTTAAGATGTGTCCTAGATACTTAACTTCGGATTTGCAAAAATAACATTTTCCTCTATTAAGATGAAAGCCGAACGTTTTAAGTCTATCAAACGTTTGCTGTAAGTCTATCATATGGGTTTCAAAATTTTCAGAGCAGATAATAATATCATCTAGATATGCTAAGATCAGGATGTTTGGAAGTCCATTTCTGAATTTGTCGATTACCCTTTGGAATGTTGCTGGCGCGTTCTTCAATCCAAACGGCATTCGATTGAAAGCATATATTCCGAAGGGTGTCGTAAATGCTGTTTTGGGCTTATCGTTGTCTGCAATTTTAATTTGCCAATAACCTGCTTTCAAATCCAAGGTTGTCATGAATGGTGTTGATTTAGCAGCATGTAACAAGTCATCTATTCGAGGCAAAGGATATGTGTCCGTTACCGTTATCTTATTAAGTAGTCAACACACAAACGTATTTTCCCATCTTTTTTAGGTATTAAAACGACAGGTGAAGCCCAAGCGGATTCGGTTTCTTCAATAATTCCGGTCTTAAGCATTTCGTCGAGCTCTTCGCGTAGCTTAGATTTCATTGTTGGTGATAGTCTGTAAGGAGTTGTAGCTATTGGTTCTTCTGAATTTGTTTTTATTACATGCTCAATCCCTTTAATCGGCGTAGAAATATTTTCGAAAAGACTTTTCTCATTTTGAAGGAAATCATCTAAAATTTTCTTTTCCGATTCAGAAAGGTGAAAAGCTTCATCATTCCTTATATTAACATCAATTGAATTTAAGCTTATTGGTATAAAACATGTTTCAATTTCATCCTGTTTCAACTTTTTCATTGGCGGGAACAAATTTGTTTCTTTAGGAGTGGTGAAATTAACGGGTAAAACGTTTTCAAAAATGTTGTTGATTCCAGCTGGTGAATAGTCATTTGAAGGCAACTGGTTCCGATTTGGTGTTTTCATAACATCCGGTTGACTCTTTTGTTCAAACCAAGAGATAAAATCTTCCATAGGAGACTCTGGCTTAGTTAGTTTTTCAATTTTGGCTTCACTCAAGGAAACAGCATCGTTGAGTTTTGTCTCATCGAGTTTGAACTCAAAAATCTGATTTGGATAGTCTTTATAATACCATGTTCGTTGAGCAAGGTCAAGAACTATTCCAGATTGTTCAAGGAAATCGATGCCAAGAAGAGTTCGGTTGTTTTTTGCACTTGGTAGACAGATGAAACGAATTTGTTTGAATCGTTTTCCAATGACGATATTAGCGATTGTTGAATAAACTAGTTCCTTTCTTGTGATTCCATCAGCAAGAGTTACTTCTGCAAAGACTTTTTGAAAATTTTTATTTTTGTTCTTAAGTTTTTGAAAGAGCTGGTAGCCAGCTACGCTAGTCCTAGCTGCCGTGTCAAAATACGCTTGACCTTTCAAGCCATCTACATTGATATCAACGACCGGAACATGTCTACCTACCAGTGTTGTGTAAATCGAATTGAAATCTAATCGTTTTGGACTATCCGATTTCAAATTTTTATTGCATTTAGGGCAATTTGATCGGTAAAATCCCGCAGTACCACAACCATAACAACTTAATTTGGTTTCTTCTTTTTCCTTACCTCCGGTTTGTTTTTCCTTTTCTAGCTTTTTGAAGCAAACCTCAGCGGAATGATTTTTCTTTCGGCAAAAAGAACAACGCAAACCAGATTTTTCTGAAACATCAACTGGTGTATTTTTCATACTTGATTGTTTTTCATTTACATAAATACAATTCAATTTCTCTAGCCTTGTAGATATAAAAGGTCTTGGAATGTTTGAATATCTTCTCTAGATATTCGCTCCCTTATTTTAATGTTTAATTGAGAGAAAATCATGTTAATTATAGTATTCTCTTTCAAATCTTCTTTTAATTGAGAAAATAATCTTCTTTTTCGACAGATGAAAGCATCTGTATTTTCATTTAACTTCTGCTTATCCTGAAAAATTTCTGCAAATATTCTCCAATCTGGTCTAGGAGGAGCAAAAGCAGTTCTTAGTAACTCGATCGCTTCATCGAACGTCTTTGCTTCTTGTTTGACTTCTTGCCACCAAGATGAAGCATATCCTTCTAGCAAAAGAGGAAAACTAGTAAGCGCATATTGATCAGTGATATTAACAGCATTTTTATAAACGATTATGGTTTCGATAAAATTTTCAACCTTCGAGTTATTATTTCCGCCATTAAATCTAGCATTGCATGAACTAAACGTACTTTTAGGCGCTTCTCGAACGTTAAGGCTACCTAATAAAGTTGAAAATTGACTTTCTGTTAGGCTTATACTTACAGGCGCTTGTGCCATATTGACGTAGGATGGGTTTGTATTGGAATCGCTAACTTGTGAAACGTTTGAAAGGGTCTGATATTGGTTGCTTAAATTATTTGCGGAATTATTAATTGGTTCAGTACTAAAACTTTCTGAGTTTTGAGGGTTTTTACGTGGCTGGGGTGGTGAATGCAACATATCAATTTTGCCAGCAGCTTTCGATTTAATTGTTGTTCGTGGCATTAACGATAGCTTAGCTAGCAGCTTTGTATCAATTTAAAAAAATTAAATTAAGAAATTAATTTCACAGCAGAAAGAAAACAGAAAAACGTGGTCCGCAACCAGCAATTCCCAACAACAACAGCAACTCTCAACAACAACAGCAATTCTCAACAACACCTGCAGCAGCTTTAGAAATTGTAGTGTGGAAAGCACAACGCAAAACATGCGTACATATATCTATGTATATAATATATGTATATAACGATTAACAGCAACTCTCAACAACACCTGCAGCCGCGTTAGAAATCGTAGCGTGGAAAGCACAATGCAAAGCATGCATACATATATATATACAGATTAATTTATTTGTAATATATTTAGTTTTTTGAATTAAATCAAAAATGTTTTTATTAATTATAAAAAGAAATGTGTTGCTTTATTTAAGTCAATTCTAATAATGAAAAGATTTTAGAAAACAAATAACAATAAAAACAAATTACGATATTTTGATTATAAGAAGCAAAGTAAATATTAAAAGGTGTTGTAATAAGCTAAATTATTTAATTTGAAAGATGTAGTTGTTTATACCGCCACATAGGCCCCCAGAAGTTTTCCGCACTTAACGCTGTGGAGGGCGTACATGACGTCCCGAACGAGTGCGGGAATACTGAGGTGCTGTTAGCTGTGGCGGTTGGTGTCCATCTGGAACGACTCGTACATCGTTTTTTTGATCTGCTTCTAAATATGCTGGCTTTAATCTGTCAATTGAAATTTTTAAGATGCGTCCTCGGATATCCATAGTGAAATATTTGTCATATCGATTAATTATTTTGAATGGTCCCTCGTATGGTGGGATTATTGAAGCTTTCACTGAATCATTTCGGATAAATGCGTGTGTTGATGTTTGAAGATCTTTATGCACGAATGAGCGCTGCTGAGAGTGCCATGCTGTTGGTTGAGGTCTGCAATTTTGCATCATTTTCCGAAGATCTTTTATAAAATCGGTTTGAGATCGATTGTCGCGAGCAGGTGCTAGTAAATCGCCTGGAAGACGAAGTACTGTCCCATATACCATCTCTGCTGGCGTTGCTTCTAAGTCTTCTTTAATGGTTGATCGAAGGCCCAAAAGGATGAGAGGGAGACGCTTAGCCCAACTTGTAGAATCGCCACAGTTTATGGCCGCTTTTAAAGTTCGGTGAAATCGCTCTACAATACCATTTGATTGTGGGTGGTAGGAGGTCGTCATCGTGTGGTTCGTTCCTAAACATTTGCACAATTCGGAAAAAATACATGAAGTGAATTGTCTTCCCTGATCGGATGTGATTTGCGAAGGAGTTCCGAAACGAGCGATCCAACCAGTGATTAAGGCATTTGCACAGTTATAGGCGGTCATGTCGACCATTGGAAACGCTTCTGGCCATCTTGTAAAGCGGTCTATTACAGTGAGGAGGTACCGATAGCCATTTGAAGGTGGAAAAGGTCCTACAATATCGACGTTTATGTTGGCGAAGCGTTGATCTGGCATTGGGTAGTGTTGAAGTTCAGATTTTGAATGGCGATGAACTTTGGTGCGTTGGCAAGATATGCAAGTTTTGGCAAAGTTCGAGCATTGTTGACGGATATTCGGCCAAACGAACCGTTCAGCCATAAGGTGCGCTAATGCACGACGTCCTGGGTGCGAAAGATTGTGAGTAGCATCAAAAAACGACTTGCGTAGGTCTTTTGTAATAAAAGGACGTATTCGATTATGTGAGATGTCGCAGTATACTGGTTTTACTATGTTCGGAAAAGAGAACGATGTCAGATTAAGTGAATGCGAGGAATTGTCTTTGAGCAAATGCTGGAGTTCATCATCATTTTCTTGTGATTTTGCTAGTTGTGTGTAGAGGTCGGCTTTGACACCCACAGAGTCAATCCGGGATAGTAAATCTGCTGCATGATTATCTTCACCATTTATATGCCGGATGTCAGTGGTGAATTCGCTAATAAATGACAAATAATTTGTTTGTCGAGCAGAAGATTTTTCAGGACGTTGACGGAAAGCAAAAATAAGTGGCTTATGATCTGTTAGGATGTGAAATGTTCGACCTTCCAGCATGTCTCGAAAATGTTGTATCGCTAAATACATTGCAGTAAGCTCTCGGTCGTATGTAGAGTATTGTTGCTGAGTAGAAGAAAACTTTTTAGAAAAAAAACCAAGTGGTTCGGCTACGTTGCCAATATGTTGATGTAGAGCTGCGCCTGCCGCCAAATTTGATGCATCTGTGACAAGACTGAGTATAGCATTTGGTACGGGATGTGACAATTGAACTGCTTGAGCTAGAAGATGGCGACAATCATCAAAAGCTCTAATAGTTGAATCGGTCCAAATCAGAGGAGTTTTGTCGTTCTTTTTATTACCAGGAGTCATTGCCAACAAAGGGATTTGAGTACTAGCAGCGTGGGGTATGAATTGTCGGTAAAAATTAATAGTTGCGATAAAACCCTTGAGCTGTTTTACGTTCTCTGGGCGCTTGATCTGTTGAATTGCTTTAATTCGAGATGGAAGCGGAGTTATTCCATGTTGGGTGATAAGATGGCCAAGAAACTCCAACTCTGCCTGTCCAAAAACACATTTTGCAATATTTATGGCCAAATTGTGGTTCGAGAGTCTTTTGAAAACTTCAAACAGGTGTTGGTGGTGATCTTCGAGGTTAGTTGAAGCGACACAGATATCATCCATGTAAACAAATACGTATTCAAGTCCTCGTAGAACTTCATGAACCAAGCGTTGAAGCGTTTGAGCTGCGTTGCGTAGCCCAAACGTCATATGTGTAAATTCATACAAACCAAATGGGGTGATGATAGCGGTCTTGGGAACGTCGTCGGGATTGATAGGTACTTGGTGGAATGCCTTTTGTAAATCAATTTTAGAAAAAACTTTCTTACCTCGCAATATGTTGGTAAAGTCGTGAAGATAGGGGAGTGGATATCGATCTGGAATAGTTACTGCATTAAGACCCCTATAGTCTCCACAAGGCCGCCATGAACCGTCTGGTTTTTTAACCATATGGAGCGGGCTTGACCAATTTGATTTAGAAGGACGGCATATTCCAGCGCGTATGAGCAATTCAAATTCTTTTTTGGCAGCGTTAAGTTTATCAGGCGGTAAACGGCGAGCTCGCACTGCACAAGGTGGGCCGTTCGTCTCGATAAAATGTAATGCACGGGAGTTTGTGGTAGCTCCAGGTGGTGCTAGCCTCGTGATGTTGGGAAACTTCAAAATAATGTTAGAAAAAGGCGCGTTTCGGTTGATGAGTTGTGGTGATGGCACATGGCTAGAGATTGCTGAGAGCGATTTTGAAACTGCGTTCGTTCGAGAATCGACTAGACGCGATCTCTTTACGTCAACCATTAAATCATGGTGTTGCAAGAAATCTGCACCAATAATATGAGAGTTGACATCGGCGACAATAAAAGTCCAGACGAATGGGCGCCGAAGACCAAGATTGAGCTCATGCGTAACCTCTCCATATACTTTAATGGGAGAACCGTTGACGGCGAATAGTTGCAATGAAGTTGGACGGAGATTTTTGAATGATGGCGATGGTGGTAAACAGGAGACTTCAGCACCAGTGTCGACAAGGAAAGGCTTATTGGTTGTCTGCTCATGTATGCAAAATCGGTTGATTAAGGCTGAAGATCTTGTTGCTTTCGAAAAATCTAGTCACTGCTGACATGATTGTGTTGAAGATTGGCGAAATCTGCATGGTGGGCGACAATTAAAGGCTTTATTTCCAAATGTACGATGAAAAAAACAATCATCAAACTGTTCAACTGAGGCATCCCGTCTGCGCAGGCTGGATGTTCCAGGTCTGACTTGATTTGATGGTTTTCGATTGCGTGGTTGTCGAGACGGACGTTGTTGGTTTCGATTGGCTAGTAATCTCGAAAATTCTGAAATAAGGTGAGCTACCTCAGGTGAAGAAGAAGTATCAGGCTGGGTCTGATGGTCGCTGTTCACTGTTGTGGGATTTTGACAAGCTACGGCATTTAGTTGGCGTAATTCAACACTCTCCAAAACGGTATCAGCGATTTTCGTTTTTTCACAGGCAGAACCTTTTACCATAATAGCTACGGTTTGTACAGATGGAGGTAAACGTGAAGCCCACAAATCAATGAGAACATCTTCACTGAGACTTCCTTTTGCAGCCTGAACCATCTCATAATAAAGTTGACTAGGTTTCTTGTCACCTAGAGGCATGTCATGAAGTACACGACGAAGGCGCTTTTGTTGGCTATCCGCAAAATAATTTGTCAAATTTATTCGAATATATTCGTATTTTCCTAGACTTGGTGCAGCGTCAATAATTGGTCGCAACTCCGATATGCGAGCGGGTGGCAATTGCGAACACACGGTGTCGAATTTTCTCCCGTCTTGGCCAATTCCTGAAGCTCGAAAATAAAAGTCAAGAAGGTAGAACCAATTGTCAACGTCTGATTCGACAAATGGAGGCATCTGAAGACGGGCATAATAGTTAGCTGCTACATCAGCTGATACACCCAATTGCTGATCGTTATTATCTTCGTTGGACATCACGTCGGGGTCACCAATTTAGTTTTTTGAATTAAATCAAAAATGTTTTTATTAATTATAAAAAGAAATGTGTTGCTTTATTTAAGTCAATTCTAATAATGAAAAGATTTTAGAAAACAAATAACAATAAAAACAAATTACGATATTTTGATTATAAGAAGCAAAGTAAATATTAAAAGGTGTTGTAATAAGCTAAATTATTTAATTTGAAAGATGTAGTTGTTTATACCGCCACATATATATGATACGATGATCTTTTTTTTTCTTTTTTTTACGGTGGGCGCCAATTGTAGTGGAGAAACTTCTCCACTCAGGTTTTTTTAAAATATTTTTGTCTGATTTAAGTGTATTTGATTGATTTTATTTTGTTTTCTTTAATGTGACGGTCCATAAGAGACAGCATTCGCGTCTACAAATGTCCTCGAGTTTTATCTGTCACAATAACTATCGTAAGCCAAAAGAGCCCCTAAGGTCTTCAATTGTCTTTACGATGTTTGTTGTTTGTCGAATTTAAAAGGAAAAAATAAAACTAGGATTGGATGCGCTTTGGATCTTTATTCTTCTATGGTCGGAGTTCGAATGAAATTTGAAATGAAATCTATTATTAATTTAACTTCTGGTTAACATTATTTAACATATGTTTTATTGTTACTCAGAGAGAGAGAGCAATCATTGTTATCAGTTATGGGCGTTTTTCTTTCTTAGTTCAGAGCAGAGCTCGAACTGTCAAAAAAATAATTGTGTTTCTTTTTGAGCTCTGATCGCTCAGAGCTTCAAATTCGTGTTTCTTTTTTAGTTCTAAACATGTTCAGAGCGCGCTCCGTGAGCTCAGAATAAAATAACAGAGTAAACGGAGTAAAATGCTGAACACAAACAATTTGATGTTGAAAGCCGGGAAATTAAAAAAAATCATCGCCAAAACAATAAAAATGGCGCAAGAGGCTGGTCGCTCTAGTGCAGAAGGAAAAATAGTTTAGAAAAAACTAATTGCATATAGCATTTTTATGAATCAAATTTATTTCAGGCGTCAAATGGACCAACGCTATGACTGTTTTTTAATTTATTTGATTAAAGAAAATTTTTAAACGCCTTCAAACAGACGACATTTCAAATCATGACAGTTTAGTGCTCAAGTTGTTTCATAATTAAATCAGAGAGCTCTGAACATACTCTGCTCAGAACTCTACTCTACTCTACTCTGTTCGCTCAGAGTCTGCTCAGAGCTCAGCTCTGAACTAAAAAAGAAAAACGCCCTATATCTATAATGCAAATTGAAAAACTATTATAATTATTTTCTTGTAGTTGATTTTCGTTAAGTCACAATGAGTCAATGAATTATTTATACAATTTAACACAAATCTTTTTAATATTAATAATTTAATTCATTTTTGATTTAATAAATTTAGTATATAATTGATCATGTAATTAAATAATTTAAAAGTCTTGATAGTGATTTTAATTAAATGAAAATAGAATTTGGTTCGTTACAATAGTAAATAATCTTAAGGTTTTGAAAAATTACACTTTAAACCATATTTTTAACTTTTTTTTACCAAATTTTGAGTTTAAAACAATTTTTTTCAAAAACTATGCATAGTTTTGACTTGATTTAAAAACAAGCTAATAGACAAAAGTGTTGGCTTTAAAAAAGGTATAATACTTAATTGTAAGTATTACCGTTATTTTTTAACTATTTTTTTCCCATTTTAAGTAATAATTTTTTTAAATTGCCCCTCCCCCCTAAACGCAACCGCTACCGCCAGCCAGACTACCCAGACTCTAACCGAAAAAGCAAGTAAGACAATATATCAAAAAATTGACTGACCTAAAATTCTTGTTTTTCAAACGTTGCTAGCTCCCGGACTATTAGACGAAGATATAAGCTTAGAAGAGATACGCAATGTCTTAAACAAAGCGAAGGACAATAAGGCTCCAGGGTATGATAGGGTTCGTTACGAGTTTTTCAAAAATGCTCCTCATAATTTCATAGAGAAATTAGCTATGTCATATTCTCAAATACTACATACGGGAGAAGTACCTGAAAGTTTTAAAAAATCAATAGTCTTTCCAATACATAAGAAAGGTGATATAGATAGGGTCGAGAATTATAGAGGCATTTCTTTTATGAATAGCATTAATAAAATATTTACCGGCATCCTCTTACACAGGCTTTAAGATTGGGTAGCGGAAAACAGATTACTTAACGAGTTTCAAGCAGGCTTTCGTGCATGTTATTCAACGATTGATCACCTCTTTACTGTTCCAAACATAGTTGATTCTTATCTTGAAAACAAACAAAAATTGTATCTATATTTATTGATTTTAAAGCGGCTTTTGATAGTATAGATCGGAGATCACTTTTTCATAAATTAAGTATGCTAGGAATTTCATCGAAAGTTCTAAATGTTTTGAAGAATATGTACGAAAATACTTTGTCGGCAGTTTGGGATGGAGAGAAAATGTCAAGATGGTTCCAAACTTTAAGTGGGGTCCGGCAAGGGTGCTTATTGTCTCCTTTGCTATTTGCATTATATATAAATGATATAGTGGATCAATAAAATGTTTGTTATATGCCGACGACTTATTATTGTTAGCTGACACACCGGAAAGCCTACAGCTTATGATAAACAAATTAAGTATATATTGTGAAAGGTGGAATTTGGTGATAAATACGGCAAAGTCTAAGGTTATGATTTTCAAACCAAGTAGAGGTAGGCATTGTAGGAATGAGAAATGGGTCTTAAATGGAGAAAACTTAGAAGTTGTTGATGAATATAACTACCTTGGCATGATAGTCACACCCAACCTAAACCCAAATAAGCACTTCCATTTTAAATTTAAACAATCAATGGCTGCTATAAATTCAACTTGGAAATCCCTGTTTAAAAACAGAAAAATTGCACATAGCGTTAAGTTCAAAGTATTCGAAGCTGCTTTAAGGTCACTAATGACTTATGGCTCTCAAGTATGGGGATATCAACAGTATGATGTGGTAGAAAAATTGCAACGGTTTTTCCTTAAAAAAACTTTTTACTTACCACAGACAACTCCCAATTATATGATTCTTCTTGAAACCGGACTGCCACCTGTATATCTCTTTACTTTAAGACTGCACTTCGAGTATGTTATGAAAGTTCTTTCATTTAATGACAACCGTCTACCAAAGATACTTGCAAAACACAGCATACAAAAAAATATCAGCTGGTTTAAAAAATTGAAGGATATATTCTTGTTGTGTGGGATATCTCTGGAATCCTTAGATGTTTTTAATGGATCTTTTAAGGAAAAATTAAAAAACATTCTAGAATTAACAGATACTCGAATACGATCAGATCTAATAGAGGAAGCCAAGGGGTCATCGCGTCGTTCTTTATACCCAAAACTTGAGTATAATTTAAACGAATTCAATTATTTCACCGATGATTTGAGCTTGTTTGAAATTTCAAATATTTTCCGTGTTAGAGGAGAGCTACTCAATTTGAATTATAGACCTTACTTTAACGACCGGAGAACATTTTGCTCCTTGTGTAACCTGCAAGAGCAAGAAACATCCTATCACTTTTTATCTGTGTGTCCCATTTTAAAAGAATTGAGATTTGTATACTTTCAAAAAACAATACTAAATGAAGCAGAGTCGATATGTGTCCTAAATGGAGAAAATAATAATAATAATAATAATAATAATAATAATAATAATAATAATAATAATAATAATAATAATAATAATAATAATAATAATAATAATAATAATAATAATAATAATAATAATAATAATAATAATAATAATAATAATAATAATAATAATAATAATAATAATAATAATAATAATAATAATAATAATAATAATAATAATAATAATAATAATAATAATAATAATAATAATAATAATAATAATAATAATAATAATAATAATAATAATAATAATAATAATAATAATAATAATAATAATAATAATAATAATAATAATAATAATAATAATAATAATAATAATAATAATAATAATAATAATAATAATAATAATAATAATAATAATAATAATAATAATAATAATAATAATAATAATAATAATAATAATAATAATAATAATAATAATAATAATAATAATAATAATAATAATAATAATAATAATAATAATAATAATAATAATAATAATAATAATAATAATAATAATAATAATAATAATAATAATAATAATAATAATAATAATAATAATAATAATAATAATAATATTAATAATAATAATAATAATAATAATAATAATAATAATAATAATAATAATAATAATAATAATAATAATAATAATAATAATAATAATAATAATAATAATAATAATAATAATAATAATAATAATAATAATAATAATAATAATAATAATAATAATAATAATAATAATAATAATAATAATAATAATAATAATAATAATAATAATAATAATAATAATAATAATAATAATAATAATAATAATAATAATAATAATAATAATAATAAAAATAATAATAATAATAATAATAATAATAATAATAATAATAAT